>LNAC01001522.1:146081-160933 GCA_002007465.1 Ailurus styani | reverse complement strand
ACAAACCATAAGAGACTTCTAATCTCATAAAACAAACTGAGGGTTACTGGGGGGTGGGAGGGTAGGGATAGGGTGGATGGGTTATGGACATTGGGGAGGGTTTGTGCTTTGGTGAATGCTGTGAAAGATGTAAGCCTGATGATTCACAGACCTGTACCCCTTGGGCAAATAATAAAAATAAAATTAAAAAACAACAACAACAACAAAAACCAACCAAACAAACAAACAAAAAACCCATCAAGGCAAGTAGTAAAAAATGAGAAAATCAGTAATGTTCGTTCTCTTCAAACAAAGGAATCACTGTTATCAGAAGCAACTGAGAGTAAAGAAGCAACACAGTAAGAACCAAGGGGATTCAGTGATAAAAAATCAAAATTGCAACACAGCATATGATACTTTCTGATATTGATAATTGCACTGTTTTGATTAGGCTTGAAGGAAAAAATATGTATTAATGTTCACTTTGCCTATGAAAATATGTTCTTTCTATCATTATACTATACTATGTTTTTTCTTTTTCCATAATGACATGTTGCAAAGACCCAAAGTACNTCCCTGCTGGCTGGCCCGCAGGCCAGGGCCCTCCCTGATTATTCATTTGACACAGAGAGAGAGATTACAAGTAGGCAGAGAGGCAGGCAGAGAGAGAGGAGAGAGGAGGAAGCAGGCTCTCTGCCGAGCAGAGAGCCCGATGTGGGCCTCGATCCCAGGACCCTGGGATCATGACCTGAGCCGAAGGCAGTGGCTTTAACCCACTGAGCCACCCAGGCACCCCAAAGTACATGCTTTAACTCTACTATTCACACAAATGCAATCATCTGCATCATAATAAACTGTTTCATTTACTTTCTAATTTTCCAGTTCTAAGGAAATACTTAAACACTTGTATTTTATTACTACTACATTTGATGCCGATTTGCAGGAACACAGGGACAAAATTTTACTTCAGCATTATAAATTGCATCAATAACTTTTAAATTTGGTTTCCTTTATTTGCAGATCACTTGAAAAACTGAATGTCGATGGGAATGAATTGACGACTTTTCCATCTGCAATTTTGAAGCTTAACCTGAAAAAAATCCTCTTTGAGAATACTTTCACTCATCCTATGTTTTGGAAAGAGAATTCTTTGAATAGCCCACCATCTCTTACTCAAATTACTTCTTTTTTCTTTTTAAAAAATAATCTACATGAATATTATAATGCGATCCCAGTGGAAATTCAAAAGCTACTAAAATGGTGAGGAAATTCTGAAGTCCTTCTAATTAAAATACTCTTTTAAGCATTTAAAATGTCATTCATTAGAGGCCAGGTGACAGTTTTACTATTAACACACCCACACCACAGCCTCGAACACACATAGAATTCTTTTTTTTTTTAAAGATTTTATTTATTGATTTGACAGAGAAAGACACAGTGAGAGAGGGAACACAAGCTGGGGGAGTCGGAGAGGGAGAAGCCGGCTTCCTGCTGAGCAAGGAGCCTGATGCGGCTCGAACCCAGGACCCTGGGATCATGACCTGAGCCAAAGGCAGCCGCTTAGCGACTGAGCCACCCAGGCACCCCAGCACATAAAATTCTTTAAATTTCTCCTTCTGGCTCTTCAGCATAATAATGTAGTCTGAATTCAGCCTGTGTACTTATATTCTCAAGTTACTACTTAATTCCAGTGTGAGTTACAAATCGCTGAGGTGTGGCTGTTAACATCTATACCATTGTGATATTAATCTTTTCTATGAATTACTAAGGACATAGAAGTGGTTTCTTCCAAAAAAGGGTTCTTTACTCCCCGGCACACTATGCAGGGAAACACTTGATACTCTAACTTCCTAGAGACCAGGGAGAGAGCAGCCTTATTTAGAGCAATTTCTCCTCCTCAGGGATTAATGGCCAGTGTAAGAATCATTGCCTAATCTCAGGACCAGGGTTTTTAAACCCCATGCACTAGGAGCCCACTCACCTTATCTCGTATTTCCTTCAGATGGTATAAAACTATTTTTACACTCACCAGTCCTTATATTATTGATTTAACAAATATTTGTTGTCTGCCTAAGTAAATTTCCCAGGAGTATATAAATTACCAATATTGACTCCATAAAAGGCAGGAAGCCTAAACAGATAGTAATCATCAAAGAAATTGAAAAAGGTGATTAATAATCTACCAATAAAAAAGGGCCCAGGACCTGAAGTTTTCAATTTTAACGCATTATGTCAGTGCTCATGAGATTCAAATGCACGTGAAAAACTAAGAAAAATCTCAAAGGCCAAAAAGTTTTATAAAAAAGTAAAATCTAACTAGTGAGTGGTAAACAGATATGACAAAAAGATGTGAATTCACACGAAGTAGGGAAGATGAACCTGACATTCCTCAAATCTGTACCCAAGAATGGATTAAGTGTCCCCAAGCAGTGAATACCTTTTTTTCCAGTTAAATAAATGTTTTCAAAAGAAACATCCTCGATTTAGACTTTGGAGATTCCAGAAAATTAAGTTCAAGTGAATGTTATCTCACAATTTAAAGAAATTTCCAGATACATGAGGAAATAAGCCTCCAAGAGTAAAAGCCGGCAAAACCAATCAACAGGTACACAGAACATGAAATACCTACTTTAAGTGTTTAAAGTAATAAAATATAATTTTAATTTTAAAGGTGGTTAAGAAATTAAAGACCATCAAGTATGACTGGGCAAATATAAACTAGAAATTTTAAATGAAATTAAATTCTAGAAACTAAAAGTGCAACAGTTGAAATTAACTTGGTGCATGGAGTAAATAGACATTTACACACACATGCAGAGGGAACAGAAGAGATTCTTGTGTCCATGCAGACAGGAGGTAAAGAGGCTGGAACACATGTTCTAACACCGACGTAAAGTCACCGAGAATTCTATAAATTCTCAGAAGTAATGAAAGATGCGAATTCAAATTCTCAGGGTCCTGAGATCAAGCCCCACCTTGGGAATCCAAGCTCAGCAGAGAGTCTGCATAAGATTCTCTCTTTTCCTCTTCCTCTGCCTCTCCCCTGCCTGCTTGTACATATGCACACACTCTCTCTGAAACAAAAAGAAAGAAAGAAAGAAAGAAAAGAGAGAGATGTAATATTTAAATGATACTTTTTATAATAGCAGAAACATATTCTGTATTTATGAAGAGAAAACTTAAAACTTGACGAAAAGGTAAAGAAATTTGAATTAAATAAGAAATATGCATATTCAGGTATAATAAGAGTCAATGCCAAAAATATATCTGTTCTCCCAAATAGACCTGTATATTCAATGTAGTTCTGGTCAAAACCCCAACAGAGTCTTCTGAGAAACTTGGTAAACTGATTATAAAATGTGTATGGAAAAGCAGAGACTCCAAAATGGCCAAGACAAGCCTAAGAAGCCCAACATTAAGGGACTTGCTTACCACATATAAAGGCTTATTATCAAGCTAGAGAAAGTAATACAGGTGGTATTACGTGCAAACAAGGACAAATTAACCAGTGGAAGAGAGCTCATAGTCTAGTTACATTTTCATGCATATGTGAAAACTTGGTATCAGACAAAATAGCACTGTGGGTCCGTAGAGAAAGGAGAGACTTTTCAATAAATGATACTGAGATATTTGGTCACCTACAGGGGAAAAATGTACAGTTAGATTCCTGCTGTTTGACACTATCATATATAAAATCATTTCCAGTTGGATTAATGATTTAAATACGAAAAGCAAAACTTTAAAGCTTTTACAAGCAAGTATAGGAGAATAATCTGTATGACTTCATGATAGGGGAAGATATTTTAAACAAAACAAAAAATACAAACAATAGGGGCTCCTGGGTGACTCAGTCGGTTAAGTGTCTGCCTTCGGCTCAGGCCATGATCCCAGGGTCCTGAGATGGAGTCCCGAATCAGGATCCCTGCTCAGCGGGGAGCCTGTTTCTCCCTCTCCCTCTGCTTCTCCCCTGCTTATGCTCTCTCTCTCAAATAAATAAATAAGATCATAAACACACACACACACACAGAGTAGAGCCAAGTTTCATAAATTTGACAAAAGTATAATCATTCCACATAATATGATACCCTCAGTGAAATTAAGAGACAAGCCATTAGGAAGATATTGCAATGGGTATAGCTGTTGACACATATATGTATGTCTCCCTCAAATCAAAGAAAAGATATAGCCAATAAAAAGTGTATAAATGATAGGAATATGCAATTCATGGATGATGACACAGAGATAGTCAATAAACCTGAAGTGTGTTAAATCTTACTAGTTAATCAAAGAACTGTGATAGCAAATGGCAACAACAGATATTTTATTTACCTGTTTTATTAAGATTAGAAAGATTGACATTAAATGTTGTTGTTAGATGCTCCCAAATTGGATTACTATATACCAGTAGTAGTGCTGTAAAGTGGCAAAAGCTTTGTAGAAGGCAAATGGACAGTATCCTACTTACCCCTTGAAATAGAAGTAAGTCACCAGAATCTGTCTCATAGGAATAGTTACAAGTGAACACAAAGTTAGGTATAGGGATGATAACTGCAGCCTCAGTGTGCATCAATAAGAAAGTGGTAAAATAAATTATGGTGCATCCATATTATGGAATATTATGATGCCTTTACTATGAAGCAAAGCAAAATGTATTGCAATAAAAAGGTATCCAAGACATTTTGTTAAATCTCTCTTTTCAGATTTTATACATAGAATTTAACATGTATACATTTTTATATTAAGTTTTATTTTTTGAATCTAAATTTGGTAAGTCATACCAATTTCTACACCACCAAGAAAGTATGAATGTCCCTGATGGTTCTCATCCTCACCAAACTTCACACTTTTCCATTTTGCCCACCTGATGATTATGAAATGGTATCTGTCTTCTCTGATTACTAATGAAACTTGACTCTAGACAGTCAAGTTTCTTCTTCTGTGAATAGTCTGTTCATGTGCTAATGTCAATGGACTAATAGGGTCAACTTTTTTTTAACTGATTTGGGAGTATTTAAAAATATATACAGACACTCATCCTATACAAAGCTATGATATAGTCCCTTTATTTTTTAAAATAGTATAATTATTTTGAATTATAAAATAATACATATTTATTATAAAAATTTGGAAAATATAGAAAAAGGTTATAAAGGCATATAAAATTTCCTGTGATCACACTGACCAAAAATAATTACTGTTTTCTACTTAAAATCTATCCTTAGAGTGTTTCTTTCTATGCATCTATAGTTTTTTGTTTTCGAAAACTGAGATTGTTTTATATACATTTATCTATATAAAGCAGATAAATAGATTAATAGATTTTTAGCATTTAATTTTTACTTGTGTATGTTTTAGCTCCTCAATTAGATGGTAAGATGTAAGATCAACAATGACAAACACCCTATTTTATGTTACTGTGAGTCTCACTTAGCATCAAGCACAATGTCTTTTCTTCACTAGAGATGTACTAAACATTGACTTGACGTGTCTTCCGTTTCAGCACATCTAGGTGTGAATGGTGTCAAGGTCCCAAGTTTGGTGAAGGTTTTCAAGTCATCCAATCCTGTGATGTTTTTGGAACAACACACCTTCCTGTTTTATTTCTTGTCTGTTCTTCTTCCTGCTATAGGAAAGTAAAGGAAAGCAGTTTTATTTCAGAGAGTATTCCTAATAGAAGAATAATTCTAAATTCTGAGTTGATAAGTCAAGGAATGATTTCAGAGTCCCACTTTAAAAGCCATTAGAGTTTATGTCTATAGTAATTCATTTCTTTGAGAGTACAGCTTCTTTCTTCTGTGACTCCTCTTTGTTATCCCAGCTCCTTAGGGAAGTTTGTGACTGTTAGGGAATTGTTGCAGAATGATTACTTAAGAAGGATTAGTAAAGGTCTTTGGATTTCTGAGAAAATTTAGAAAATTTCTTTTAGAGCATGTTTGCTGTAAAATGAGAAATGATGGAAAACTTTGCAAAAAAGGATTTATCTTACAACTGGCACTTTTGTGCATCCATTCCAAGTGATAAGATAGCATTTCAAAGTCATCAGTGGGGTTTGTGTCTCAAATGGGTTCAAAGTCATGTACCCAAGTTCTCTTTGTGACTATCTGTGGAAATCCATCCAGTGCCAACCATCTCAATTGTGGATTGTTTTAGGGAATAAAAGATTCATTCCAGTCCTATATTTAGTTGTTTGAATTCATTACTCAGGCTCTTAGAAAACTGGTACAATCTCTCAGTTATCCTGACCTTCATCTCACAAAGCCTGATTCCATAGACCAGTGCTAGAATTCAACAGGCCTTCAGTGAGAGCCTGGCAAAAAAATAAAGTAAAACTTACAAAATTACATTGCAAAGCAATGTACAAACACCATAGAACTTGAGGCTTTAAGAATTAGTGTTTGGTAAGAGAAAGGTAAAAGCATTTTGATATACAAACAATGAAATTTTAGAGTGGCACAGAATTGTTTCATATTTGTTGTATTTTTTACGTGCACTTAATCCAAAATGTCATTGCTAATGACAAAAATTGATAAAATCAAATTATTGAAATTTATACAGGTATCTTATCTTTAGAGAATGTCAGAAAATACATATTATGTCAGGTGTGTGTGTGTTTCATTTAGTAAAATTTAAATCAAAGATAAAATAAACCAGGCAAAATTTGTTCTGACTATTGATTTCAATAAACTGGGATACTTGTTTTCTTCTCCTTGAGACTCTGTTTGATTTTAAACAGAAATAAGAAAACATTGCTTAAGAAGTATACACCATATTCACCAGCAAAGGAATGAAATTATTTATATACCATATCACACAAGTAATCTAGAAGGGGATATTTGTAGCATAATAACAAATACATGTATTAATATGTAATATATCCATAATTATAAAACAAGGTAAAAAAACAAGATTAAATCCTACTGGCATGTAGCTTATTAATACTCACCTTTGTCCCTGAAATGTTTCTTGGAAGGAAGAAGTACATTTATTTTTTAATTTAAAAAAAATTGATTTTTGCTTTGAATAACAAGGTGATGTCATATTGAGATAGGGAATAAAATTAATTGAGATAGGAAGAAAAAATGGTTTCAAGGGAAGTTACAATATCTTAGAAACACTGCAGAAAAATAAATATACCTAGACATTTGAACAAATATGAAAAACTCTTAGAGCCCAATCTCATTATTTCCTCATGGTTAGTGTAAACTGACTCTAAGTCATCTAAGACACACTTGTTACACAAACGTTTGAAAACAGAACTAAACTTAAGAAAACAAGGTTCTCCTTGTAATGCCACTCAATGAAAACCAGAGATAACCCTCTCGACACGGATATGTGTATATGTGCACATTTATATTTTTCTTTTTAAAAATATATTTATTTATTTATTTTAGAGAGAGATGGAGAGTGCGAGTGGGGGGAGGGGCAGTGGGAGAGAATCTCATGCAGACTCTCACCTGAGCTCAGAGCCTAACCAAGGGCTTGATCCCAGGACCCTGAGATCATGACCCAAGCCCAAATCAAGAGGCTGTCACTTAACCGCCTATCCACCTAGGCACCCTGTATTACCCTTTTGTTAAAGATGGGATTATTTGCCTCACACCAAACACAACAATTTCTAGATTCCTCAAAGGTCTTTTTTTTTTTAAGATTTTATCTATTTATTTGACAGAGAGAGAAAGAAATCACAAGTAGGCAGAGAGGCAGGCAGAGAGAGAGGAGGAAGTAGGCTCCCTGATGAGCAGGGAGCCCGATGCGGGACTGGATCCCAGGACCCTGACATCATGACCTGAGCCGAAGGCAGAGGCTTTAACCCACTGAGCCACCCAGGCGCCCCATATATCCCTCAAAGGTCTAAATTGAAAATATAAATAGATAAATAGGGTCTTAAAAAATTAGAATGAGAAGGATATTTTTAAGCAGAAAATGCTGCCCAAAAGAAAGGATGAACAGATTCATTATGTAAAAAAAAATTTTTTTTAAAGATTTTATTTATTTATTTGACACAGAGAGAGAGATTACAAGTAGGCAGAGAGGCAGGCAGAGAGAGAGGAGGAAGCAGGCTCCCTGCCGAGCAGAGAGCCCGATGTGGGCCTCGATCCCAGGACGCTGAGATCATGACCTGAGCCGAAAGCAGAGGCTTTAACCCACTGAGCCACCCAGGCGCCCCAAAATTTTTAAATTCCTGGACAGCCAAGATCGTCATACATAAGGTCAAAAGACAAGCAACACGTGGGAAAACATCTGTAATACGTATAACTGACACACAGGAAATTCTTGATTGTAAATGATAGAAACCCACTGTAAAGAAATGTGTTAGTATTTGTGCATGTGTCTTCAGGCACAGCCAATTCAGGAACTCAAACTGTCATGAAGACATCATCTGTTTTTCTGCCTATCTATCTATCATCTATCTCTGACTAACACTTTTAAGTTTGCCTCATTTCCAGGTAGCAAGGATGGCCACTGACGACTCCAGGTTCATGTACTGGAATGTCAGGAATCATTGACACAAGTGCACTATCTACTCCAACCATCACACTAAAGCATATTGGGGATGATTTTCATTGGCTCAACTAGGTTCACATGTTCATATATGAACAGTGCATTGTAGCTTCGTGGGTGGAACACTCTGATTGGCCAGGACTGAGTCACATGCCCATCTCTGGAACGGGAAAAGGGGGAATTAGTTCTTCCCAAAACACATGAGTTAGATTCTCTCCAAGAAAGAGTTCTGGGACTGGAAATTAAGGGAAGGAAAAATGTTTCGGGTAGTTAAAATCTAGATCAGAGACCTCTAAAATTCCTAACACCCACTAAGCTATTACAAATAACAATAACATGGGGCCCCCAAGTGGTTCATTCTGTTAAGCGTCTGCCTTTGGCTCAGGTCATGATCCTAGGGTTCCCCTGAGCAGGAAGTTTGCTTCTCCTTCTGTTTCTGCTCCTGCCCCCACCTTGCAGGCATGCATGCGCGCTATCTCTCTTGGATATATAAATAAAATCTTAAAAAATAGTAACAGTAACAAAAAGATGAACGAAATCTTTAAATAGCTGTAAATAACAAAATTATATATACATATATTTTCATCACAATTATTATAAGAAGTTATTGCTCAAGAATACTTGCATTTCTGTGCAAAAAATTATCCAAGGATATTTATAATAGTGAAAAATTGGAAACATTCCATGTTGGTTAAATATGGTAAATCCAACAAGGTAATATCATTCAGCCATTTAAAAAATTAGATAGCTCTGTTTTCCCTGACATGGAAAAATATTTCCAAGTATTTTTTAACAAAATATTTATTAGGCAATATAATCACATAATTCAAAATTCAAAAGGTACAGAATAGTAGACCTTAAAAATTCTTTAACCCCAATGCTCTGCCATCTGTTTCCCATCTCAAAGGCAATCAGTGGTATCAAGCCTTTTGTATTCTCCCAGGATATTTCATGTATCTGTAAGCTAATAAGTAGATATATTTCTTTCCTAGTATTTATACAATATTAACAAATATATATACTCCTTTCTAGACCTTTCCATTTAATATTATGTCACAGATATGGCCCACATCACTGCATTATTAACCTGTATTATTTTTTATAATTGCATATTATTCCATTGAGAAATGTATATACTTTATCAGCTCAGGACAGATGAACTTTCAACATTTTATAACCTCTTGCTATGAAAAAAAACATGTTGCAATGAATAACCTTGTCATTTGCACATGTTTAAATATATTTGTGGGATAAATCCCTAAAGGTGAAGTTACTGGGTCAAAAGGTATGTGCATTTATATTTAAGTGGGGGTTGGGGAGAATATATATTATTGTATTCACTTTTGAATAGGTAATACTAATATATTGTACCCAGTTCAAACAAGCATTCAAAGTGAAAAGTAAGTCTATTTCATATTAATTTCCTTCAGATGCCAAGTCTTCTCAGAGGCAAACGTTGTTACCAGATTCTTGTATTTGCCTCCAGGGCAATTCTAAGCACATAAAAGCACAGAGCTGTATATAGAAGAAAATCCTTACTCCAGTAGGTTTTTAAAAGAATTTTTTGCATCATTTTCTATAGCAGCAGTATTAACTTCATTTGTATGCTTCTTGGAAATGCAGAATCTTAGATCCATTCCCAAACCTGCTAGATCAGAATCTCTGGGGATTGTATCCAGGAATCTTCACAGTCACTCTCTCCAGATGATTCTGTCGCTCACTGTAACAATCAGATTCTCTGGTGTCCAGAGATCAGAAGACTGACACCAAGATGTTGGGGAAAAAAAAGATACGGGTTTTGGTTTAATGCACTTTATTGTCTTCTCATTTAGTCTCAGCCATAAACTGTCATCCTTGAGATTTCATCCTATAAAAATAATCCAGCAATGTTATCCAAGGATGAGCTTAACATTCAAAAATGGATCAGTGTAAGCCACTGGACATCCAGAACTTGATGAACATCAGAGGCAGGAGAACAGAGATAGGTGAATGTTTCTCTCTCTAGGTGTTCTTTATCCTTGTCCAAAACGCCTCAATAAATAAGTCCTTCTCCTTCTGCTTTCCTTCACTTGCCTTACCTTCCATTTCTTCTTCTGCTCTGCTTCCCTTCCTCCTTCCATAGCTTTCTTCGGGCTTCCGTTTTTTCCTGTTTTCATTCCTGATGTAGAGAGGCTTAATTCAATTTACACATGAAGGGAGACTAGGGATCACTGAAGTGCTTTACCTGTAAAATACTCCAGATAATTCCAAAGTGGTCCTGTAACAGCAAGTGCGTGTGTGAGTGTGCATCTGCATGCACATGGAAGAGGGCTGGAGATAAACATTGGATTTGTGGTTACCACTGGGAAATGGAATCTGGGGCCGGAACAGGGTCTTGCACTTTCTACTACGTAATTGTTTCCACTTCAGTTTTTTTGAGAATTGCAGTTTAATTATGCATTCCTCTAGTAAACATAAAAATGTTTTCATTTTTAATGGGATCATGTAATGGTGACATTTTCTTTCTGTCTTTCTTCCCTCGATCATATAATACAAACGTTATTCTGGGTTATTTATATCCAATATTGGTAAGTCATCATGGGAGTGCCTTAACTTGCTTATCTACAATTCTCTTGTTCAATAAACTATCTTCAGTGCTTATCTATTGTAAACCACAACAGATTTAATAAGTTTAATAAAAGCTAAAGCTAAATCTTTGCCAAAATCTAGATTTGCTTTTGTTTGATTTTAATAAAAATTTCTGAGACTAAGATTGCTAGACAGACTTTGTGCAGAGGTTTAAAACTTTTTATTCTTATGATGAAGTTGTTACCCTCATATCAGTTTAGCTTTTCCCCAGCAGTATATGACATGCCCTTTCCCCAAACCCACGTCATTGATTTTAGTTAACTAATTAACTATATTCATTGCCTATTAGATAGAGAGAAAATGTAGATGATTAATTTACTTTCTTTTATTACTAATAAAGTTGATTTGGGTTCCATGCTACATAGTCATGAGTCTATCATTTTTTGTGATTTTTTTCTTTACGTCTTTTTCTGATGTTTCTATTGATATGTTCATCTTATTGGTTTGTTGTGTTTTATATTAGTTGAGAGTATTAACCTTCTGTCATGTATAGTGAAAGGTTTTTTTCCTCCATTTACTACTGGCCTTTTATTTTTATTCAAAGTGGGGAGTTTTTTGACATGAAGATTTAAAATTTTAGTTTATAAAATCATGGATGATTATAAAATCGACATTACACTAAGTGAAATAAGCCAGACACCAAATGAAAAATACCACCTGATCTCTTGTATATGCAGGGTCTAAAAAGGTTGAAATCACAGAAGTAGGGAGTAGAATAGTGGTTACTGGGCTGGGGTTTAGGCAAGATGGGCAGATAGATGTGGGTCAAAATCAATCTATTCCCTTATGTTTTTGTCTTTTATTGCTAAGTTTAGCAAGTTTGTCTTTCACCCCAAATTACATAAATATCTATCTGTAGTTTACTTATTTTACATTTTAATATTGGCGCATCTTAAAATTACTTTAGCATGGAACGTGAAGTGTGGTTCCAAATTTAAGTCTTTCTAGAATGCTGGGAAGTTGTGCCCCTCCCTCTTCATTACCGACTGAAGCTTCACCCTTTATGACACACTAAATTCTGACATAAGTAGGCCTGTTTTTGTATTGTTTTTGTTTTTTACTTTCTACTCTATTCCATTAACTTATCTATGTGATGCTCAGAAAGTGCTCAACATCACTCAGCATCAGAGAAATACAAATCAAAACCACAGTGAGATATCACCTTACACCAGTCAGAATGGCTAAAATCAACAAGTCAGGAAACGACAGATGTTGGCGAGGTTGCGGAGAAAGGGGAACCCTCCTACACTGTTGGTGGGAATGCAAACTGGTGCAGCCACTCTGGAAAACAGTATGGAGATTCCTCAAAAAGTTGAAAATGGAGCTACCCTACGACCCAGCAATCGCACTACTGGGTATTTATCCTAAAGACACAAAGGTAGTGTTCCTCAGGGGCACGTGCACCCGAATGTTTATAGCAGCAATGTCCACAATAGCCAAACTATGGAAAGAACCTAGATGTCCATCAACAGATGAATGGATAAAGAAGATGTGGTATATATATACAATGGAATACTATGCAGCTATCAAAAGAAACGAAATCTTGCCATTCGCAACGAC
This sequence comes from Ailurus styani, assembly GCA_002007465.1. Lineage (NCBI taxonomy): Eukaryota > Metazoa > Chordata > Mammalia > Carnivora > Ailuridae > Ailurus > Ailurus styani. The sequence continues at coordinate 148,264 of LNAC01001522.1, read as the reverse complement.
ATGGATGGAACTGGAGGGTATTATGCTGAGCGAAATAAGTCAATCAGAGAAAGACAATTATCATATGATCTCTCTGATATGAGGAACTTGAGGGGCAGGGTGGGGGGTTGTGGGGGGTAGGGAGGGAAAAATAATGAAACAAGATGGGATGGGGAAGGAGACAAACCATAAGAGACTCCTAATCTCACAAAACAAACTGAGGGTTACTGGGGGGTGGGAGGGTAGGGATAGGGTGGATGGGTTATGGACATTGGGGAGGGTTTGTGCTTTCGTGAATGCTGTGAAAGATGTAAGCCTGATGATTCACAGACCTGTACCCCTTGGGCAAAGAATAAAAATAAAATTTAAAAAAAACTCATCTATGTGATGCCAACACCATATTGTTTTAATTATTTTAACTGAAACCACATCTTAATATATCTCATTCAAGTTCCCACTCATTGCTATTTTTGTTCAATACTTTTTTCCCCAAAAGATGTATTTATCTACTTGAGAGAAAGAGAGCAAGAGTGAGTCAGGGGAGGAGCAGAGGGAGAGAGAGAGAGCGAATCCCAAGCCGACTCTGAGCTGAGTGTGGAGCTGGAAGCGAGGCTGGACCCCACGACCCTGAGATCACAGCCTGAACGGAAACCGAGAGTCAAATGTTCAACCAACAGGGACATCCAGGCGCCCCTGTTCAATACATTTTCATTATTCTTCAACCTTTATTTTTATACATTAATTATTAAAATCTTCAAAATTATTTCTATATCTCCCTCCCTTTCACCAAATAAACTATTTTGGGTTTTTGTTAGCAATTGAAGAAAACTGATATCCACATGATACAGAACACATACCGTATGTCTTCATTTATGTAATAATATAATGATAATGATAGTAATTTGGCTATTGGGGGATTTTTTTCTATAGGACCTAGATTGTTTATGACAAAATGCTAGCACCTTATTGGGAGCAGTGATCATGAATATTATTGTTTATGCACTTATCTAAAAAGTAGAATTTTTAAGGCCAAAGGTTTGATCAGCATAGCTCTGAGGAACACTCTACCTCGCTCAGGAAAACAGGATGCCATTTCCGGTTGCTCTCTGCTTTCTCCTCCGTTCTCTCTGTGGAATCCACATGCTTAGTTGCCTGTGGCAAAAGGCAGGGGTTGGGGATGGGCCAGCGGGGTCTCCCTAGTCTCTTGTGCTGGGATTGTCATTTCCTGCTTGGAGCCTGAGGAGGCAGAAGTATGTCCCATATCCTGGGCCCCGGGTGCTCAGAAGTCGCTTGCTGGTGTCCCTGTTTAAGCATCACCTTAACTAACAGAGGAAGTGCTTTTCTTTCACACACCTGACGTCATACCTCCCGAGCCTGTACCCTTGATAATCTGTCTCCCATAAACTGCCCCTCCAAGCAGACACCGTAGGTGACAATTTGAAGAGATTCCATGGTGTCACTGTCTGCCAGAGGTACCAGGGGTGGAAATGGGGCAGCACCGGTCCTCCGCCAAGGCAGCCCAGAGCATTCCCCAACCGAGGCTGGCGCAGCTGCAGTGAGCTTCCCAGGCGCTCCCACTGGGGACAGCGGGGCAGTGCCAGAGTTTCCAGACCGTCACCATCTGCGACGCAGAGACCGGGTTGCTGGGCGCACACTTCGTCTGCGATCCCACGAACATCGATGACATGATGTTCTTTCCGCGGGGCCAGTGGATGCGCCTGGGCACCAGTGCCACGGGGAGTGAGGAGCTCAGGGCAAAAACATCCTCAGAAATGCCCTGGTGTCGCATCTGGATGGCACCACTCCTGCGTGCAAGGACCTCGGATGCAGTCTCCTGACCTGCAGTCTCCTGACCTCGGATGACCTCCTGACCGGCGCATCCCCCTGGCCGAGTGGGAAAGCCGCGTTGCGGAAGGGGATGCCGGCGCGGTCCGTGAGGTCTGCTCCAGGTACTTGTATGGCCAGAGAGTGTCCAGCAGTGGCTGGACTGGGCCCCACTGAACAGCTCCCAGACTACAAGCGGATGCGCAGCGGCATGTTCTGGCTGCGTTTCGAGGCAGGAAGGCTGTCCAGGTGAGAGGCCTGGGCCGAGGTTCATGGTCACTCCCCACCACAGACATACCACCTCGGCTCTTCAGACCTGTGTGCTGATGACCTTACCGCCAATAAAGGCCTGTGTTGAGAAAAAAAAAAAAAAAAAAAAA
>LNAC01001522.1:130110-146040 GCA_002007465.1 Ailurus styani | reverse complement strand
ACCCCCCCCCCCCCCAGGCTCTGGGGTCAGGGCCTGAGGCCCCAGAGTTGATTGCTTAGGAAGCTGAAGGAATGTCCTGTTTCAAAGCGGTGAGTGGACCCTTTTCGAGGCCCAGCCGTCTCTGGTAATGCTCCATCCCCACCGAACTCCCAGACTCATGGTCCTTACTTCCAGGAAGGTTAAGGAAAGCGGAGAGGGAGTCACGTGGCTGAGCTCCTCCGTGCAGCACAGAACTGACTGACAAGGTACCTGGTGCAGGACTTGGCCCCGAACCAGTGCTCTGAAAAGGGTAGCTCATATCTTTAATATCGGAATGTGTATTTTCCCAGCCTCGACCCAATTCTCCCTTCTCCTATACCATGATTGTTGCTTTCAAGGGCGTTATGGTTTGTCTTTTTATATAGATTTAAAATACATATTTCTCCAATTTCCCCTCTTTTTAAATTATCAGCAGAACGACATTTCCAATGGATTGAGTGTCAGTTGAAGATCTCTGATTTTTTGTTGTTGTTGTTGTTTGCATTGCAATTAAGGGAGGGGGAGGATGTAGAGATTAATGGCAAAATTGATTCTTTTTTTCTATTTTCCCCAAGTTGTGCTTAGTTAAGCACTTCTAATCTTTAAATAGGATTTCTTTGGCTAGCAAACAACGCAACTGTTCCAAGTGCAATTAATCTCAGAAATCCAGAACTGCACAAATCAAGAATGCCAACCCATTTTGACGATCTCGCCACTCTTTTCTCACACGTCAGGAATTCCTGTTTTCGCCGATAAGAAATGCTGTATGTTTAATCAGAAAATGGTAGTTGGAGGACATACATGTGAGAGGCCAAAGGGCCCTTCTGCTGCGTACCTCTGGGGAGACCTGAAAATGCTGTTTTGTAGTGGAAGAAAGAAAAATAATAATCCCATTAGCNATTAGCATTATTTAAGTAAAACTTTGGAACTAGTGTTCCCTGGACATTTTTTTTTTTTTTTTTTCGGTTGCGTTCAATTCACCAGTGATTTATTGAGCACCCACTAGATGCCGGGAGCCATGAAATATAGGCTCTTTGGATAAAATATCATGTGGAATCTTCTATGATAGTGGTGTGCCCAGCATGGTGGGGGCACAGTGAAGTATCACAGAGTCAATTACAGAGATTCAAGGAAGATTTCATGAAGGCATATTTGTCAAGCCAAGTGAACAGGGTTAATGTTGTAAAGTTTACAACAGAGAATTTTGGGAGATGAGGCTTACAGCTAGAGAAATAAACAGGGTGGGTCATGAGGCTCTGACATGATGCATTAAGTGGTGTCACTGAAGATTTTAATGGAAGAATAATGTGATCAAATGTATATTTTAAATAGAGCAGAAAATTCAGACAAGGTGCTGGGGTTTCCAACCATGCCGGACAGTAGTAGCAGGGAGGAAAATTTTCCAGAAATATTTAGAATGTAAAATTGGCAGAAAGGATGTTGGGCATGAAGGAGAAGGGGAGCCTCTGGAGTGATTCCCTTGATTTCTATTTCATGGGAGGAAGAAGTTTGAAAAAAAATCTCAACTTCATTTAATTCATGGAGCCTGTAACTGCATCATAAGAAAAAAACCAGTTTTATAGAACTGATACGATATTTCAAAACTGCATATTGGTTTTAATTCATATTCTGATCTTTTCTGGACTCTAAAGTGGAGTTGAAGTTATTTTATGCCAATGTCACTTTTTAAAAATCTAGATCTGGGGCGCCTGGGTGGCTCAGTGGGTTAAAGCCTCTGCCTTCGGCTCAGGTCATGATCTCAGGGTCCTGGGATCGAGGCCCACATCGGGCTCTCTGCTCGGCAGAGAGCCTGCTTCCTCCTCTCTCTCTGCCTGCTTCTCTGTCTACTTGTGATCTCTCGCTCTCTGTCAAATAAATAAATAAAATCTTTAAAAAAATAAAAAATAAAAAAAATAAAAATCTAGATCTGTCCAACAAAACAAGGGTGATTATTCTTTCTATAAAAAGATTCTTTGTTTCATAAAATAAATCTTTATATGACACCTTTAAATTGTCAGCTCTAGGGGCTTCTGGGTGGTTCAGTCAGTTAAGCGTCTGCCTTTGGCTCAGGTCATGATCCCACGGTCCTGGGGTGGAGCCTCGCATTGGGTTCCCTGCTCAGTGGGGAATCTGCTTCCCCCTCTGTCTCCCCTCCCCACCCTGCCCTGCCCCGCCACCACTTTGCTCCCTCTCACGCTCTCTCAAGTAAACAAATAAAATCTTTAAAAATAGTCAGCTCTAAATATGATTTAATATTCTGCCTCTCAGATATATACCTATTTTATAAATTGAGTTGACTTGAAGGTTTTTTTTTCCAAGATAGTTTTTTGTTGTTGTTTTTATTTGTTTGTTTGTTTTAGAGTAAGTAGCAGGACAGTATTTTCTCGGATGAATTTATTCATTCATTCACTCACTCATTCATTCATTCAGTTAACAAATATTTTTTGAGTTTTCATTGTATGCCAGATACTGTCCTAGACACTTCAACTATAGCCATGAATGAAACAGACAAAAATTCCTGTCTTTGTGGAATTTGCATTCTAATAAATTGTCCCTTTTTTTCTTTTTAAAAAATAGGGTATGTTATTTTCCCTTTTGCTGGCTTTTAAGGTATTTTCTGGCATGGTGCCTGGCACATGGCAGGGACTTTCTATATATTTATTCAATTGAACAAATTCTCCACAAAACAGAAAGTGATCGTAATAATATCTTGCATAAATGATTTCACAATTTTAAATATTCTGATCTATTGTTAGACTCAGATGAGATGCCGGGCTATATATTCTCATTTAAAAAATAACCCAGATATTTGCTCATAATCTTTAAGTTATTTATCAGGAGAAAAAAGCACTAGGCTTTGAATACTCCTAATTTGCTCACTTAATCTCTCATCAAATAGTGGACTGTGTTGGCATTACTTCAGACTCTTACGTACTATTCATTGTAAAGCAGATTACATTGCCTAAATATTTTATAATTTGTCAAGCACTTTCATATACCGAAAGAAAGGAGGGATTTTAAAGCCATCGTATTTTTAGCCTTACCTATGTGGCAAGGAAGATGGATTACCCACCATATTTTCTTTTTCTTTTTCCTCCTTTGGAATAAAATCCTGCTTTAAACTAGGCACAAAAGCCTCGCAATATAAAAATACTATGTTTCCCAGGCTCCCTGGAAGCTAGATCCAGCCACTAACTTACGGTGATGAAATGTCAGTGAAAGCAATGGTAGGATAGGGAACAGGCTGATTTGGGAGAAGACCCTTTTTGCCCTTTGATCTCTCCCCTTTCCTCCAGCCTAGAATGCAGACAGGATAGCTGGAGGTCCAGTAGCCATTTTGGGCCATGAGGTGACCTTGAAAATAGAAAGTAGGAGCCTAGGTCCTTCGTGACACCATAACCCATAGTATCAGACCTGTATGCCCACCTCATACATGAAAAGAACCCGATTCCTAGTTTGTTTTAGCCACCAACCACCAACATTTTGGGCTTTTCTGTTATCTCCAGCCAAACTTAATCTTAACAAATACAGTTTGTAATACACTCTAATCCACGGCATCAGGAAAGAGTCATACACTCCCTCTACTGGAGTGATGTGTTTTTAGCTCCTTTCTTTTCCCTTTCAAGCTGCTTTTAACTTCTTTTCTTTTTTTTTAAGATGTGTTTATTTCAGGGGCGCCTGGGTGGCTCAGTGGGTTAAAGCCTCTGCCTTAAGCTCAGGTCATGATCTCAGGGTCCTGGAATCGAGGCCCGCATCGGGCTCCCTGCTCAGTGGGGAGCTTGCTTCCTTCTCTCTCTCTGCCTGCCTCTCTGCCTACTTGTGATCTCTCTGTCTGTCAGATAAATAAATAAGTCTTTAAAAAAAAAGATTTGTTTATTTCTTTTAGAGGGGGAGGGGCAGAGGGAGAATGAGGAAGAGTTTTAAGCAGACTCCTGACAGAGCATGGAGCCCAATGTGGGGTTCCATCTCAGGAGCCCAAGATCCCGACCTGAGCCAAAACCAAGAGTTGGACACCCAACGTCGTCAGACACTGGTCTATATGACCTATGGGCAAGGAAGAAATCAACCCCTTCGGGTCAAATTATTTTTCTTTTTGTACCTGTGTATACCTCTGAAAAGGAAAACAAGAAGTCTTCTAAACCAGCAAACCACGGAAACCTAGGAAGAGCACGTAAGCAGGTCAGATCTGCTCTGTAACTGAGTGCCCAACACCTACCGGGATAAAAATGCCTAGGCTTACCTCACCACAGTCCCTGCTTGCTGCAGACACCACTAAGCCACCCTTATGCTCTCACCCTTTCCCGCCTCTGAATCCTTGTTAAAATCATTCACCAGACTCAGCTTCTCTTTGCTGACGTGTTAGCACCTTACACATGTATTTGATATCACCTCTTCTTAGGTTGTTTGGTGCTGGTTAGCCACTGTCACAGGAGGCTAAAATTAGACTCTCGCTGTTTCCATTTTTAAATGCTCAAAATAAAATGGTAAGTTTCCAAACTGACGTATCATACAGAACATTCCCAATCAAAGAACTAGGAAAGGAGGTGGACAAAACTAGTTTTGGGGTGCCCGGGTGGCTCGGTGGTTGAGCATCTGCCCTGGGCTCAGTTGGTGATCCTGGGTTCCTGGGATTGAACCCTGCATTGCACTGGGCTCCCTGCTCAGCTGGGAACCTGCTTCTCCCTCTTCCTCTGCTGCTCCCTGTGCTTGTGCGCTCTCTCACCCTCTCTCTCTGTCAAATAAAGAAATAAAATCTTTAAAAACCAAACCAAACCAGTTTTGTGACCGCTAGTTCCAGCTGCAGTGGCAGATTCCTACTGAGTGAGGGACTCTCCAAGAAAGCCACAAAATTGCCCCAAACGGAGTTGGCTTTGAGCATCCACCAAGGCCAGAAGACACGATGCCGGATGAGGACAGGGCCAATGACAAAGACTGTCCTTTTCTCCTGCTCCTTTTCGGAATAGGTCAGAAATGGCCACTGAGCAATGGGAGAGCGCACTGGGGGCGGGTAGCCGGGGGGTGACTGGCACAGTTGACCAGGCCCTTCCCCCACTGTGGGTTTCAGGCCTGAGCCAATGCTAGTCTCACTTGCTTAAGAGCTTCCCGTGTGATTGTCACACTGCACTGGATGCTTCTCTGCTACCGCGATGCTGCTTTTCTGACCCCAAAGGGCAGGAGGGACTGGCATCTACCAGAGATTTCATGCAGAGGCAGGAAAGAATCAGTCCTTGGAAGAGGTCATAAAGGGCCGGGGAAAGAAAGGGTTAAGTTATGGGGCGCCTGCGTGGCTCAGTTGATTGAGCGACTGCCTTTGGCTCAGGTTGTGATCCTGGAGTCCAGGCATCGAGTCCCACATTGGGCTCCCTGCTCAGCTCAGAGTCTGCTTCTCCCTCTGACCCTCCCCCATCTCACGCTCTCTCTATCTCATTCTCTCTCTCTCTCTCTCTCTCTCTGTCAAATAAATAAAAGAGAGAGACAGAGAGAGAGATCACAAGTAGGCAGAGACAGGCAGAGAGAGAGGAGGAAGCAGGCTCCCCGCCGAGCAGGGAGCCTGATGTGGGCCTCGATCCCAGGACCCTGAGACCACAATCTGAGCCTAAGGCAGAGGCTTTAACCCACTGAGCCACCCAGGTGCCCTCATTCTCTCTCTCTCAAATAAATAAATAAAATATTAAAAGAAAAAAAAGCATTTTAAGAAAGAGCGAGAGAAAGGGCCAAGTTACTCCGTGCTGCCGCCCGCTGCCTCCACCCCTCCTTCACCGGGTCTCACTTGCTCAGAGAAGCAGCCACACAGCTTCATGCTCTGGCCCCTTGTGGCTCGCGGGCAATACTGGAGGCCAGGGCACTGGAACTACCTGCCCCTTTGGAGAGCATTTCTGTCCCACCTGCTCCTGAAAACTGGAAAGGATGTTTCCTGACACCTGGAGCATGAGAAGAGGGGTCAGTGTCCTCGAAGTGTCACATCGAGTTTGAAATGTCTGACCCTCCTCAACATTTCCATGTCAACTTGCTGGATATGTTTCTTCACTAGGAAAATCTGAACCAGTACATTTTCAGTACATTTCAAATATGCAAAGCTGATGTTTAGAAATTCTGCAGAAGCCAGGGATATGTCCAAAATAGGACTATGACAAGCTTTCTCTTAAGGGGATCTTTTAAGGGGGGAAATGGGCCTATTCTTCAGGAACTCAGCCAAGGCACTTATAATTTTTTTAAAGTTTGGTGAGAATGGGCTTACTCAGGACCGTAGAAATAGTAGCTTGATGTTCTTCCTTTACTTTCCTCTAGCTCATTCCCCATAGCTTAGGGGTCATATACATTTTTGTACTAAAAAGAGATACACATTAATTGCATTTTTTGATCCCTGAGTCACTCTCGCTTCTGTCATACACTTTTGGTTGGAAAAGTGAGGCACTAAAAGTAAGAATTACCCAAGTCGTTTATAGTAAATGCAAAATTTGGCTCAGTAACCAGACCAATAGTCTCCATAAGGCCTGGGACAGATACAGAGACAGTCACAAAAAGTCATTATCTAATTGGGAAATATCTGCTCGGACACCAGATTTCCAACTGACCTTAACCAAGGCTTCTCTTGGCCCCAAGAGCATGATAATAGACAGTCCTTAAAACAGCATCCAGACAAGGGCATTTCTTTGTGACATCATACATCATAGAAAGAATCGCCTTAACGGAAACTTTCCAATTTCGTGTCCCCTTCTATTTGGCAATACGCCAAAAAAGAGACCCAAGATGATCTACTGTATGCCTTTTGGCAAAACTCAAGAAGCTGTCCAGTGTCCCTGGATTTGGATTCCAACGGCGTTCATTCCATCAGGATAATAGAGGGTGTTTGTTGTCACGACTATCAGATCTAGCTCCTTGCCCAGCCCCACTTTGAGCAAGAATTACAGCCCTTCGCAGTTCTCAGGAGACACAGTCGACAGTATGTCCTGTATAAAGACAAACAAACTTAAAAGAAATAGGAAAACAATATAATATTGTAAAGGTAATAGGGATACCATTAAGTGCTATCTCAGCCTGGGGGTCTAGATCTTGCTTAGTTCGGCAGGACCTCTGCCCGAGCACAAGACAGGGAGCTCTCCCAACACTCCTTTTGGGTTCACAGGTATCCTGGGACGTTGTGGGGAGGTGTCTGCACAGGACAGTGGGACAGAACCAGGCCTGTATCACTGCCGGGGTCGCTCCTGCTAGTCTGGCGGGGGGCATGGCACGGGGCAGGTGCGGCCGGCTTTCTCCTGCGTGCGGCTCAGAGATGGAGGGGACCGTGGTCTCCACACGGGCGAAAGCTGGGTGGTCAGTGATGAAGACACTGTTCAAGGTGGCTTCTGGGTGCACGTGAGCGATCCGGCACAGGCCCACCAGTCTACTCCGCTGGACCTTCCTCTTGCTCCCCTGACAGACTCCCCTCCCCATTCTGACCACCCTCTCTCATTCAGGGCCCAGGTCGCTGGGTCTCCACCCCGTAACCGTGAGAGCTCTCTCTTCTCTATTCCCTGTGAGTTCCTATGGCACACCATCTCTACTGCCTTCCCAAACAGCTACATTCTCTCTCTCTCTCCTTTTTTTTTTTTTTTTAAATTATAGAACGTGATTTCCTTATCTAAACCACAGCCCACAGTTCTCAGCCAAAGCCAATCTGGATTCCCTTTCCTCAGGGGCCCGGAAAGTTCTGTCTTCAAAGCTCTTTGAAAACCTTCAAGTAGACCCATATCTCTGCAGCAGTGTCTGCTGAGAAAGGTTGGTAAGCCCACGCTAAACTCGCAATTCTGGGAACAGGGCGCTCACCACAATGTTCCCCCCAGAGGACACTAAGTTGGCACGGAAGTATCCCATAAAAATATTATGTGCAGTTTTCTTATGTCAAAGAAGTCCTTACCCTTTTTTATGACAATATGTCTGAATTAAATCAAGATCTCCAATTTGCATAACTTTGAGACATCTTAAGAGATCTATTTCAAGTGCTGAATGGGAAGTGGGTGAGCTAAAGCTCTCTTCCTAAAGTGTTTTTTAGCTTTGCTCAAGCATGCTGCATGATCAATGCCTGAAATTTCTATGCAACATATGTTGCAGTAATTTTTATCGGGAAACAGTCTTATTTTTCATCACTTATGATGCCTAATGATTGCCATGCACACATTGTGTGACAGTTCTCCATTATTTTGTTTCTCACGTCACTCCACGGTGTCTATTAATAGCTTGATTTTACAGGTGAGGAAACCGAAAGCCTGAGTTTTAAAGGGATGGATTCTGAACAGTATACTTTCAGGCTTATGAACATGTTCAGGGCTCCTGATACAGGAAGCCAATTTGCTTTCTGGAAAATCTGTACCTCCCACCTGTGTACACACCACACACTCACCAACACAGTAAGGACTGTCTTTTGAAATACTTAATTGGTCGATAGAGGAAAACGGTACCCTATTGTGGTTATTTCAATGGTCTTTATTTGAAGTTCCCTGTTCTCTAATAGTTTGATTTTGTAATTGTTCTGAATTTTGTGGAGAGCCAACATGACAGAAACCCTCAACAAAAAATGATGAAATGCTTCATTCTTCTACCAGGAGCCAGCCTTGGCCAGGATTAGCTATTTTATTTTTTAAAAGGAAAGGAACAACTTAGAGAAAGGAGAAGCAGGCACCTGGGTGACTCAGTGGGTTAAGGCCTCTGCCTTCAGCTCAGGTCATGATCTCAGGGTCCTCGGATCGAGCCCCAAATTGGGCTCCCTGCTCGGCAATGCTTCCTCCTCTCTCTCTGCCTGTCTCTCTGCCTATTTGTGATCTCTTTCTCTCTGTCAAATAAATAAATGAATAAAATCTTAAAAAAAGAAAAAGGAGAGGCTAAAAGTAACCCACGCTTCCAGAAATGGGAACAGCTTGTTTACTCTGAGGAACCAGGAGGAAGTTTGCTTTGCGTCCCCCATCTGGAAAGCCCAGGTCAGGGCCCGCATCAGCACCAGCAGCCCCGGGGAAGTTGAGAGCACTGACCCACGTGACTGGAAGCCTGCGGGCACAGAGGGGCATCTGCAGACGAGGTGGAGCCTCACTCTGCTTTCTCTCCTTGTATAAACTCATCACTGGCAATGGTCATGTCATGGTGTCTCTGCACGCTGAGAATTTTATGGAACTTAAGGAACACATACTTGTCAAACCTGCAAATCCCAATAGCTGTACTTGGGTATAGGGGAAGTGGGTCAAACGGAGGTGCTCGCTCCTGCTGCAGTGGCTTTCACACTGCATCAAAGGGTTGTGTCAACAGGATGATGGGTGTTGCAAGGGGCAGAGACCACAAACCGTCTGCCGCCACCGCCAGTCCCCACAGAGGCTCGTTGTTGCCTTTCTCTCAACCCTTTCGGGGCAAAAGACATCTGACGCCGTGCAAGAGGGCAGCACTTTCTGGAAAGACAGCAGCTCTAACTAAAATGTCTGATCAGGCACGAGAAAAAAAATATCAAATTGCCAGCTATTTCAGAGTACGTTTGCATTCCCGAGTGCGATGGGTCCCAACGCAAGCCACGGCTATTCTTTCAGCTCTAACCCAACTAGCTTAAAGGAATTGAGAAGCGATAAGAGGCAAGCTTCACCCTCCAAAGAAGCAGGCTTTCTGCTTGGGTTGGCTTGTGTTAAGAGCAGATTCTGCTAAAGAATATCACGATGAGGCGTGTCCTCCAAAAAGCTACATCGTCTAAAAGCCGATGACGTAGAGACCACTCTGGGGGAGCAGGAACAATGCTCAGATGAAAGGTCTATTCATTTCCTATAGCTACTGTAACAGATTACCACGGGTCAGTGGCTTAAAACAATATACTTGTATTATCTTCGTGTTCTGGAGTTCTGAATTCTAAAATGGGTTTTACTGGGTTGCTGTCAAGGTGTCAGAAAAGGTGTGTTCCTTCTGGAGGCTCTAGGGATGAGTCCATTTTCTTGCTTTTTCCAGCTTCTAGAGGCAGCCTACATTCCTTGACTCATGACCCCACTCCTCTTTGAAACCAGGACTGCAGGCTCAGTGATGTTCACACTGCTGTCTCTCTGATTCTTCCTCTTCTATGTCCTTCTTCTAAGGACCCTAGTGATTACACTGGGCCTTCCAGATAATGCAGGATGATCTCCTTGAGATCAACTGATTAGTAACCTTAATTCCCTCTGAAACCTTAACTTCCCCATTGCCAGGTGACATCATAGAGTCACTAGTTCCAGGAATTAGAGACATTTTGGGGGGGCCATTAGTCTGCCTATCACAAGAGGGAACACCAGCGAGTTCAGTGATGTACTTCTAATCCTCCTAGCAACCTTGGAGGTGGAAGGTTTACCAAGAAACTTTGAGAATTTAAGTACTTTGTACTTTTTCCAAATATATTCTGCTAGTAAGAGATAGAGCTGGAGGGCGCCTGGGTGGCTCAGTGGGTTAAAGCCGCTGCCTTCGGCTCAGGTCATGATCCCAGGGTCCTGGGATCGAGGCCCACATCGGGCTCTCTGCTCGGCAGGGAGCCTGCTTCCTCCTCTCTCCTCTCTCTGCCTGCCTCTCTGCCTACTTGTAATCTCTCTCTGTGTCAAATGAATAAATAAAATCTTTAAAAAAAAAAAAAAAAAAAGAGATAGAGCTGGAACGTTACCCAGATCTGTTCTGAAAGGCCATGCTCCCCAGGAGGCAGCCTGGCCCTTCTAATGAATCCCTACACCACACGGAGCCTGAAGATTCTTCAGCAGGAACCTCAGCAAAAGTTCATCTTCGTTCAGGCATTTCAAGGAATACTAGCCGTGACAAAGAGTCAGGACAATTGGCCTCTGCTTCATATAGCATTGCAACCACTGCAGAACTGGTCAATGTGCTAAAACACACAGGTTCTTGGTATCCTAAAGTATTAAACCAAGGAATTGGGCTGTGTGATGTCCAAGACACCTTCCAGCTCTAAAATTCCAAGACTGAATAACCGTACTTGTGAAACCACTATGTTGCAGAAACAGGCCCCCTCGACGCGTGGCTAAGTGTCCCAAATGCCCCTTATTATTGTGGCGGGCTCCTCAGTAACATTTTCCAGGCATGCAAACCTATCGGCTGCTTTTAGTGTTCCTCCCTGGAGCCCTGTTCTTCTGCTCCATGTTGGCCTGTCTCCCACCATCCTTGCTGCGCCTTATCCTGCCATTTTTGTCCGCTGCCATGTCAGGACTTCCTGTTCGCCGTTCTCCTGTGTTCCATCTTCTCTTTTTCTGGACCTGCGTCTTCCTCTTTCTTGGTTTATTCCTTTGTTTTGATGGACCACAGACTCTGGTAGTTTCCTTGGAAAGTATAAAAGGAAGACAGTTCTTTCGAGGGCTTCGAGAACGCCTTTGTTCTAACCTGGATGTGTGTAGCTTATAGAATTCAGGATAGAAGAGCACCGTCCCTCAGCACGGCTCCTTGCCTTGTCTACTGCCTCTGCTGTGGCTGGTCAGCAATCTGATGCTGGTCTGACTCACGAGCCCGTGCAGACAGCTGTTGCATTTTGTTTTTCCTTTCTCTCCAGAAACTTAGAATCTTTATCTCTTTTGTCGTGCAACTACATAATGGCGAGCTCTGGTGTGAGTCTTTCTTCAGTTGTGCTGGGCTGTCACCGGGGACCCAGTCCTTCCGTTCTGAGAGCTTATCTCATCGTGTCGCTTTATCCCATCTCACTACTTCCTCCTGNTCCTTCAGTTCTGAGAGCTTATCTCATCGTGTCGCTTTATCCCATCTCACTGCTTCCTCCTCCTGCTTTCTGCCTTCTCCTGTATGAAAGTCACATTAGACATTCTAGACAGATCTATTGCCCTTAGTTTCCTCCTGTTTTTCCACTGCCGTGACCTCACTTTTATTTTACATGAAATTTCTTCAATACTCTCTTGCAACCCTTTAATTTTTTTTGAAAAGTACCATTTTTAACCTCAAAGAAATGTTTCCTCCTTTGCTTCCTTTTACAGTATCTTGTTCTTATTTTGGATGCGATATGCTCTCTTAACTCATTGGGAATATTAGTTTTTTAACTTTTTGCTTTGAAATGATTCTAGAATTGGCAGGAAGTCACAAAGATAATACGGGGAGGTCCCAAGCATCCCTTACCCCTTTGCCTAGTTTCCCCCAATGCTTACGTCTTACATACTTGTAATACAATATCAAAACCAAGGAACTGACATTGGTGCAAGGTGTGTATATGATTTTGTCATTTTATGACATAAAATACATTACCTCTCACAACCCCTCTTGTGCTAACCCTTTGAAATCTTATCCGTCCTCCTTCAGCACAGAATATTGATTTTTTAAAGTTGTATTTTCCTATTTTCAGCATAATCTCTTTCCTCAATGTCCTCTCTCTCTCTTTCTCTCTCATCTCTTTCCTTTTGGAAGTTACTCACAAATATCTGACAGCATTGCCCATTCATTCATGGTTGAACGTGAAGCTCGGTTGTGGGTTTTTGGGGGCCTCACCCCAGTGAGATCATCAGCAAGTTTTCTTTTTCACTGGAAGATCCTCCAATGGCAAGGTTCACTAGGTTCACTGGAAGGTTCCAGTGAAGAATCCCCTGATCTTCTCCCCAGGGATGGGGAGGATTGTAAGCCTGGCTGCCAACCTCCTGGAAGCAGAGAGTGGGAAGGGAGTGGAGAGCATACGATTCCATGGGCAGACTTTCCCTTAATCCCCTTGTCTTCAGCTTGCCTCCCATCTCTCCCCACACCCCTTCACTGTAATCTCCCAAGTTTCCTAAGTTCAATTTCCGTAGAGAATAAACCTCCAGTCAATGAGATCAAGCCTCTGGTCTCTCAGTCCAGTGAGAAGCAGTTCCCTAACTTCACGAGGACAGGGGAGGGTGTCTAACGGCTCCCGACAGACTTCCAGGAAATTCCTTGCTCTCATCCCTCCGCCTCATGGCACTTCACACCTTTGCAGAGCCTTTCTGTGGGTCTAAAAAGAAACCCCTGACTTCCCATCATGCTCCCTCTCACCGGCCACCAACTTTAGTTAGAAATCCTCTAGCAACCAAAATTTTGTTGAAGTGTCTTACATCTGACGCTGTTTCTTATCCAATTCACTCTGTCCTCTTGGACTTTTGTATTTTCTTACTTCCTTTACCGTCATTTTAATAGGGTTCTAGGAGGGAAGGGGAAAGGAGTATGTTGTTAACCGGTCATGCGTATGCAGCATTCAGTAATTGCTTTTTAGACCAACACTTGAAATATATGATGAAAGCTGAATTTGTGTCCTAGCGAATTTTAAACACAGAATATTTGAGAAAAGTATCACACACAAAAATTTGAGACTACTTCTACTACTCAGAAGTAATTCCCCCCACCCCATTTATCTTTAAAATTTTGTTGGGTACTAGATGGCTCTATCTTCCAGGTAACTTTACCCTCATTTCCTGCTACTGCAATACCAGTGTTGTGAAATTTGACAGCATATGTGAGAGAAGGCTAAAGTTGAAACGAGCTCCAGACAGCATGTAACTTTTGCTTCTGGAGTTAATCACCGCCAACAAAGGACATGGACCCACAGAGCTCTTTCTCTGGGTTCCTTGCAGATGACTTGAATGAATGACAGTTTTGTCTGCTCTTATCTTCTTTGTCTTCTAGAATGCAGACTGCTTCTGACTGACCATTGCCTGAGTAGATGCCAAACAGGGCGGGAAGGAGCTGGGTACAGGAGAAGCTGGCTTTGAAAGATGTGAGTGAGGTCTCCTGAAGGTTGAAAACCTGCAACAAGTGTGGAAGCAAGAGAGACAACTTGTCAAGAAGAGGGAATTTAGCAAGAAGAACAAAGAGAAAAGTGGACAGTAATGGAGAGAAAGACAGGGGAGAAGGTATGAGAGGGGACTGAAAGCAATATGAAAGAGACATGAACCCAACACAGTTAACTAGCAAATATTGATCTGAACGGAATTGAAGTTAGCCCGTTCACTTAACAAATATTCCGTAAATCTATTAAGCAGCTATAGTATACAAGCCCTAGGTCAGAAGGAATAAAAAGGACCAACAAACATATTTTTTTTCAAAAAAAGAGGGAAAAAATATCAGATAGTAAAAATTAAAATAGGTTGTATTTGAGTGACAAAGGTGTCTCTAGGTGGCGGTTGTTTAAGCTTAAATTTGAGTGACAGGAGGGAACCAGTGTGTAGAGATCAGGGCAAGTAATCAGCAAAATGCAAATTAAAAGCATAACGAGTTATCACTTTACACCTGTCAGACCGGCAAAAAGTTTGGTTAGTAGTTAGTGATGCCAGATATTGGCAAGGATATAGAGCAAGAGGAATTCTTATTCACTATTGAAGAGAGTACACAGATTGGTACAACCACTTTGAAAACAATGTTGTGTTACCTAGAAAATGTCGACATACTTCTATTGTAGAAACTACTAGTCCACACCTAAGTCTGTACTGCAGAGAAATTTTTACATGTCTATTAGGAGGTATGTCTGGGAAAGTTTGTAGTTCTGTTGTAATAGCAAAAAGTAGGGTAGGCTCAAATGTCCACCGAGGGTAGGATATAAAATTGATAATTGCATCTTGCTATTTTAGTGCTATTGATATTTAGTGCTATGTAGCAGTGAAAAGGAATGCATTACAGCCTCATTCAACATCCTGAGGAGCCTCGGGAACACAGAGCAGAGTGAAAAAAGCCAGTATCCGAAGTAGTGTGGCTTCATTAACAAGCGATCAGAGCACTGTATTGTTTAGAGATACAAGCAAACAAACCGTAAAGAAAAGCAAGAGCATGCTCCGTACAGAGTTCAGGCAAGCAAGGGAGGAGAAGGACCGGGATCAGGGAAGACCTCACAGAGCTGACAGAAAATTACTCGTGGTTGGTGGATCCGTGAACATAAGGTATGTTGTTTTTCTGTGAACGCGCTACGTATTTAACAAATATTGCATATATCCATCAAAAATTGCTTTTAGTTAAAAACAAAAAGCAGGGAGATATTGTAGACAGAGGTAAGCACAAAGACTTTAAAGTGGGAAAAGCTAGATGCTTTCTAGGCTCTGAGAGAAGGCCAGTGTGGCTGCAGCACAGCCCTTGGGGACAAGGTAGAGAAAGATGAGGTGTCAGAGAGCTTAAATATTTGCCCAAGATTATTCACTTGATCAAATGAGAGAGGCAGGATTTGAACCCAGGCCCACTTGTCTCCAAATTTATGCTCTTTACCAATCTCTGGCAGCCAGAGAAGGGATGACTTCTACAGGGTTCTGAAGGCTGAGTGGGAATTTTCCAGAAAAGAGAAGGGAAGAGGCGGGGAAGTGGTAGCAGGCAGAGGAGAGCACGGGTGAGGGTGCGCAGAGCCTGGAAGTGAGAGATGGAGCTGTGTGCAGGTCTCTGTCTCTCTTTCTCTTTTTAAATCTTTCAACAAATATTTCTTGAGCAGTCATATCTTCCAGATCCTGGGATCAACACAGTCCCTGCCTTCATGGCCTTAGGTCCTGGCAGAGGCCCAGTGGAAAGCTTAGGGGTGGCGGGATGGGGCAGTGGGAGGTGCAAAGGGCAGCAGATGCTTCCTAGTTTTGGGCAAAGAGGCCCAGGGATGTGAGGAGTGGTGGCCTGAATCCCAGTCCTGCCCTTTCTGTGGAGGAGGGCTGACGTCTCCCTGCTGAGTCCATGCAGCCATTCCTTCCTGGGTCTGCTCCCTGACCACACTGCGCTGAATGCCCACACCTCACCTGTGCTGAGTGCACAGGGCCTGGGGTGCAGGGGCCGAGCCAGGCCAGGCAGCGAGGTGGAGCAGGGGCCCAGTGAGGGCAGCATGGTGGCCAGCCCCTGTAGAGGAGGGAGGGGCTCGGGGCTCTCAGAGCCCTGTCCGAGGGGGGCCGGGCTGGTGGGGGAGACTCTCTGGGGGGCAAAGGAGTGGGAACGCAGTTGGGAAGACCTCCAGTGGGACCCGGCCTGGGGGCGGGG
>LNAC01001522.1:79912-129184 GCA_002007465.1 Ailurus styani | reverse complement strand
GGGGCTCTCCACGGCGGGGGGGGGGGGCTGTGTCAGAATCCCAGGACTGGGCAGAGATTCTTGCCCTAAGAGTCTGGGGTCCTCTGCCTCCCTCCAGCCCCCTGCTGAGAAAGGTGTCGAGCCGGGCAACCACAGAGGAGAGAGGAAGGGCAAAAACACTGTCAAGCCCCTGGGCTACGGTGGGGGAGCCCAGAGGGAGCAGCCGAGTGAGAGCACTGCACCTGGAGCCAGGAGGCCTTGGCCAACCACCCTCTGGATGTGGTGGGGCTCCCGCGGTATCGGTAGGACGGCTGGGAGCCCTTTGGCGGCAGGGGTGGTGGCCTGGCCCGCAGGGGGTGGATAGAGCCCAGAGGTGAGCGATGGTGCTGAGGCTTCTGCAGAGACCACAGCAGGTGACCAGCTGCTCCCAAACGCAATACACTTTCTCAGCCCCAAGCAAGCGAGCTGTTTCCTCCCTCCAGAATTACTTCCCCTCAGTCTTCATCTCAAAGCTTTTTCTTATTCTTCACAACTTATTTCAAGGGCCAGTTCTTTCAGGAAGCCCAGCTTATGCTCCAGCAAAGGGCTAGGCTGCATTTTCCCTGCAGCAGAAAAGGAGGGTGTGCGTCTCCCTGACTGAGCAGGACACACCTCACTTCTGTGATATTCCTGCCCCAACACAGAATGTGATGGTGGCTGAGAGAAAGCTAACCCAGATGGAGGAACGTTCTACAGAAGAAGGAGACCATCAAGGACAACGGAGGAACTGACCCAAATTGAAGGAGATGAAGGGGTGTGACAAATAAACGCTATATATGACTCAGGAATAGAATACCAGAGGCAAATTTTGAATAAGGTTTATAGGTTTTTGAGAAGAGAACACCGTTATATCAATATTCATTTTCTGATTTTCATCACTTACCTCTCATTATGTAAAAAAAAAAAAAAGTCCTTATTTTTTTTTTAAAACTACCCACTGCAAAGCTTGGAGGTAAAAGGGCATCATTTCTGCAATTATTCACAAGCGTCTCCAGGAAGTGTTGCTAGACTGCCAACATTTGGGGAAGCCAGGCAACGGAGAATGGGAATTCTTTGTACTGTCTTTGCAACTTCTGTAATTCTTGAAACTATTGCAAAATAAAAGGGGTTTTACTGTTAGAGCTAAGAAGGAAGAGAAAGCAAGCGGAGAAAGAGGAAAAGGAGAGGGGGGAGGGGTGGGAGAAGGGGGTGAAGAAGAGGAGGGGGAAGAGGGGGGAGGAGGAGGTGGGAGAGAAGGAGGAGCATCTCCTGCTCCTCTCAACACTTACACACCCCTGCAGGCTTGCTTCAGTGAACTTCACTGCTTAAACACACGCCTTCAGTGTTGCCTTCATCATCTGATGTGGCCTTCAAAACTTGTTGTGTTAAACCATAAGAGACTCCTGATCTCACAAAACAAACTGAGGGTTACTGGGGGGTGGGAGGGTAGGGATAGGGTGGATGGGCTATGGACACTGGGAAGGGTTTGTGCTTTGGTGAATGCTGTGAAAGGTGTAAGCCTGATGATTCACAGACCTGTACCCCTGAGGCAAAGAATAATAAATAATAAAAAAAAAAAAAGAAAAGAGAAAGAAAAAAAAACCCTAAAAACAAAACAAAACAAAAAAACTTGCTATCTTCATTAAGGAATTTAGTTGCAGAAAACTATAGACAACCAAACTGTTTCCCCCCCCCCCAAAAAAAAAACAGGTGGAGGAGCTCATGTCCCTCAGGTGGGCCAAAGGCACAGGGTGTCCTCTCCGGCCCCTCAGGGATACCAATGGCTTCTCTTCCTTTCAGCCTGGCATTGCTGTGAACCCATTTGATGTCTTCCTTGCTTCCAGAAAAACAGAGCTTCCGTCCTACCATCCAAGTCCACAGAGAACATACCTGAAGTTGATCTTCCTGCGACTATGTTGGTTTTCTGTGTTTCCGTGGCTCTTGAGAAGTCAGACCCAGGAGACCCCGGAGCGGCCTGGCCTTCCAAGGAGATTTGAAAACACTTTCAGTCCAGGCTGTGTTGCCAGTGCCCTCTTGTGGGCAGATCTGACCCCTAACATAGCTGGGAGATCGCGTGGTTAGGAAATTATAAAATCAAAATAACAGCAAAACTTAAATAAAATGATTGACATTGGATGGAGGGCTCAGAAGCCGACCAGAAAACTGCACGAGCATGACCTCCCACCACGCTTCCAGCACCCCTATGCAGTGTGTGGTGCGACTTCTGCCATTTTCAAAGTCCTGTGTCCAAAGTCACCCAGCTCCCAGGCCCCCAACACCAACTCAAGCAGCAGGATTCCAAGCTTTTTTCAGAACCCAACATTATGCTGCCTCATCAGAGGAAATGTCTTTATTTTTTTTAATATTTTATTTACTTATTTGAGAGAGAGAACAAAAGGCGAGAGAGATCACAGAGAGACAGGGAGAAGCAGACTCACTTCTGAGTAAGGAGCCTGATGTGGGGCTTGATCCCAGGACCCTGACATCATGACTCCAGCCGACGGCAGGTGCTTAAACTACTGAGCCACCCAGGTGCCCTGGACAATGTCTTTAAATGGTTTTTACAATGGAAAACAGCTTTAGGGACCATCTAGCCAGCATTTCCCCAAATGGCCCACTATCTAGAGGCAGTTTCACGGAAGGATAATGAGGCTGTGGGTGTATGCTGGTGGGGGTGGAGAGACAGAGTGTTCCAAGATCAAACCAGTTTGACAAATACCAGGTTAAAGAAAATTTATGGTGACACATCTCCATGCGTTCATTAGGCTAATGGAGAAGAAAGAATGAGATAGAATAATGAGAAAGAAAGTGATAGACTATGCCACATATATCCCCCACTCATTAGTTTCTCATTCGTTCCTCCACCTCAGAACACTTTGGGCCGGGTAGTTCATTGCTGTGGGAACTTTCCTTGTGATGTTTAGTGGCATCTTTGGTCTCTACACCTGTAACATCTTCCTTCCCCCCACATCATGACTACCCCAAATGGCTCCAGACATTGCCAATGTCACGTGAGAGGCCAAAATGCACCTTGTGAACCCCAAGGTTTAGGCCATAGAATTCTTTTCTTCACGGACCAACTCAAAGGACTAATATGGGAAACTCATTTCTGGAAACACCACTTTCGTTCACTTAGGCTCACCTTGTAGGAGAGGAAATGAAGACCCAGGGAGGTGGGGTGACTTGCTCACACCAGTTATATAACTTGAGTGATGCATTTCCATAGGGGTTTCAACCCTATCCCAGTGCCCCTTGGGTGACTCTGACAATGGGGGCCAGGGGTGGGATATGGAGGCAGGTCTCACTCAGCCCAGCAAAACCCTATCTTGGTCCCTGCTGCTGTTTCACAGATGTTCAAATTCTGTAATCATGTTTTTTCCTCCTATTGGGGTAGCTCATGGACCAGGGGCACTCAGACACTTGTCAAAAGAAAGACCAGCTCATGGCTGACCCTTTGGTCAAGGTCATACCGTAATGAATTTCTGTTTTCCAACCAAAAGCACTGGGAGGCTAAGTTCAGAGAGAATCCCTTTTCCTTAATGAATTTCCCCAAAGTCCCCTTTCCTTAAGGATTTCCCAACAATGGCAGTACTGGGGACCAAAGTTGACCTCTTGTGTCCCTTTTCCCTGAAGAACCCTTGGAATGGGGGCAGATTTCCATTTACTGAGGCGGATGTGATGTGGAGTTAGGATCAGGGGTGTAAATGATAGGGGGTCAGATGGAGTCTTAGAGAGCAAATGCTGTGCTTTCTAGAGTGCTCAAGCAGAGGCCAAATCCTAAGGTTAGAAGGACCCACAGGAAGGGGGACGTTGGACCAGGTACAAATTTAGTACCCACCCCGCCTCTGCATGGGCTTGTGTATAGATCATTCTAGAAGCAGGAATATACCTTACGCCTTTCTCAGTCCACTGCAACTTTGGGTTTCAACCACCTTGATGCTAACCCTGGAAGACTAAGGAGATAGTCTGGGGTCAGTTGCTTCTGGCCAGGGTGATGAGCCCTCGGTTCTCCGCAAAGCTGTCCTCGCTGACCAAACACACGTGGTGTTGACAGTGTTAGCCGTCGCCCCTCCTGTGCTTGTCATGGGGCTGGCACTGCCCTGCAGGCTTTGCCCTTACAACTCCTTTCATTTCCACAACCTCCCATGGCCGGCACGGTTATCGTGCCCATTTACAGATGAGAAAACGGAGACACGATAATCAAAGAAGTTGCACAAGGTCACAGACCTGACAAGTATTAGAGCCAGCTTTGAGATCCAAGAGGTCAGGATCACTCGGCGCTACCCAGCACCCCTCCCCCGACATGCCTGACAACGCAGCTCTGAGAACCCCTCCCTTAAGGTGGCGAAGACCCTGTGGGCTTGTCAGGAGACCACCCAGGGCACAGAGTGAGATTTGTAATGACTGGAAAGACAGGAAAAACCAACTCTTCCTTTTAAAAAGGCCTCAGTGGGAAAATGACATAGTTAAAGCAGAATCTGGTCAACCATATTCCTAAAGAGTCATATTTTAGACAGTGATAAAGAGTGACGAGCTGCTTCTGTTCCCACGGAGCAGACATCAGGGTGAGCAGGGAACACTGGAGTTTGGTAGCGGTGATGGGCGCGCTTCTTTGCTTGAGGTGCGGAATTGGTGGAACTAGATGCAATGCTGCCACCTGCTGGATGAATGGATGATTTCCCCCTGTCTTTCCTAAGCAATTTATTAAACAGTTGGGGAAATAAAGGGGAGAGAGGAGATTTCAATCTCAACCCATCTCCCCATGGGCTGAGTTGGTGCCTACTCAGTCTCAGGCACCTGAGTGGCTCAGTCATTAAGCATCTGCCTTCGGCTCAGGTCATGATCCCAGGGTCCTGGGATCGAGCCGCGTGTAGGGCTCCCTGCTCCGCGGGAAGCCTGCTTCTCCCTCTCCCACTCCCCCTGCTTGTGTTCCTGCTCTTGCTATCTCAAATAAATAATTAAAATATTAAAACAAAACAAAACAAACCTCAGTTTCTACTACATAAGAGATATGTGATAAATATTAATCTCCTTCTTTTTACCAGACAGCACAGGCTCTGGGGCTGTTGACACAAACAGAGCCACGAGCATAAAGAATTATTGTTTGCAGTCCTCACTTACCCTCAGCTCTCAAGTTGGTACAAGACTGAGAGAAGGCATCACTGGTTAGCTTAAGTTCACTTAGCTGGGAAGGCCAAGGGAATCATTAGAAGTGGGTGAGTTTGCTTCTCCAAAGAAGACATACAAATGGCCAACAGACACATGAAAAAATGTTAATCATCACCAGCCATCCGGGAAACTCAAATCAAAACCACGCTGAGATACCATCTTACACCAGTGAGAATGGCCAAAATTAACAGGACAGGAGACAACAAGTGTTGGCGAGGATGTGGAGAAAGGGGAACCCTCTTACACTGTTGATGGGAATGCGAGTTGGTGCAGCCACTTTGGAAAACAGTGTGGAGATTCCTCAAAAAATTAAAAATAGAGCTACCCTGTGACCCTGCGATTTCACTACTGGGTATTTACCCCAAAGATACAGATGTAGTGAAAAGAAGGGCCATATGTACCCCAGTGTTCATAGCAGCAATGTCCACAATCGCCAAACTGTGAAAGGAGATGAGATGCCCTTCAACAGACGAATGGATAAAGAAGATGTGGTCCATATATACAATGGAATATTACTCAGTCATCAGAAAGGATAAATATCCAACTTTTTATCAACATGGACAGGACTGGAGGAGATTACGCTGAGTGAAATAAGTCAAGCAGAGAAAGTCAATTATCATATGGTTTCCTCTACCTGTGGAACATAAGGAATAAAATGGAGGAATGTAGGGGAAGGAAAGGAAAAGTGAATTGGGGTAAATCAGAAGGGGAGATGAACCATGAGAGACTGTGGACTCTGAGAAACAAACTGAGGGTTATGGACGGGAGGAGGTGGGGGGATGGGTGAGCCTGGTGGTGGGTATTAAGGAGGGCACCTATTGCATGGAGCACTGGGTGTGGTGCATAAACAATAAATCTTGGATCACTGAAAAAATAAAAAAATAATAAAAAATAAAGTTAAATGAATCTGAAAAAAAAAGTGGGTGAGTTTGGCTTGTGTCCACCCCCTCACACACACACACACACACACACACGCCCACACACAAATAAGCCATTCCCTGTTGGGTACCGATAGAGAAGCTGTCCCCCAGAGTCTTCCACCTTCAGTGGTAAGGCAACGTGCTCTTGTTGGACACTCGTGGAATCCATAAGAAGCACAGTACAAGGGAAAGACTTCAGATCCACAGTCAAGCCCTTCAACAAAGGCATCTTTATGAGTCTGGCAATAGTACGTCCTCAATAAATGACCGACTGCCTGGCTTGGTTATTTTGCCTTTATGTTGCAATTTTCTCAGATGAATGGGACTGAGGATGAGATCAACGTAATATGGGTACGGAGGTGGCAGAAGGGGACACGCCTGAAATGAGCGACTAGAAGCTTCTCTGCCCCTGCCTGGGGTGGTGGCAGAAGTCTGTGAGTGGCCAGCTAGAGTGCAGGGGCACTCTGGACCCCGGGGCTGGTGATCTAATGTCTCCATGCAGCTCCCCCCACGCCCCGCCCCGTGAAAGAACGGGAAAGAATGTTGCAGACATGACCCGGAGGAACTGGGACCTCAGGCCTGCCACCAGGTCTCGTTTGGTTTGACATCAGCCCAGCACGGCACAGAGAAAGCCTCGGTCATGAGCCTTCTCGGGTCATCTCCAAAAGGGGATGAAGTCGAGAATTACAGTGTCTCGTTTGTCAACATCCTTTATAAGTCCACTTCCTTAAAACGAACAGTGAAGGATCTCTATCTTTAGATACAAGTTTCCCAGCTCGTGTGAAAGGAGAAACGGTCCTTTTCACTTCACCAGAAACTAAAATAGGGCTTTCGTGAAGGATGTCACAGCAGGTAGGCTGCAAACACAACTGGGAAACCTCAGCGTAAAACTGAGAAAAGCTGTCTCTTCCACTTCCGCACTTAGGGGCAGCTCTTCGTCAAGAGGACTAAGAATCCAAGAAATTAGCCACAGAGCTTAGAGGAAATCTGCACTGTCCTCCACACTTTCCAGGCCTCTGCCTGTGCCTCCAGGCTTCTCGGGTCCCAGGACTGCCTTTCCCCCTCATCCCCCCGCCCCCGCCTGGGATCACTGTGCTTAGATCCGGGGCTCTGTGCACCCCAGAATTGCCTGCCCTGGCGTCCCAGACCACTTACAGCGGATAGTCCGGACCTTGCCCTTGGTCCAGTCTCTTGAAGGTGAACAGTGTTGCCCCCACCAAGACCAGGGAGCAGCAGCCAGTGGGATGAAGCCAGAGACGGGAAGGGAAAGAGGCCAGGCCTCAGCTAGCCCTGAGCCCTCGTGTTCCAGAGCAGGGCACCAGGGAGGTTCTCACTTCAAACCTGTCTTCCCGGGTCCTGATGAAGAGCTAATTCATCGTGGTAGGAGGATAAAATAAATCTAATGTAATTTTTACATATTTAAGTATCCAGTATGAGGGCCTGCATTTGTTTTCTGGCATGGGCTCTGCAAAAGTTCTTGGGAGCCTTTCCCCTCCTACCTCCCACCCAACCGCCTCAGTTTTCAACATATTGCCCATGGCCACAGTGTCTCCTGTGCCCCCCCATGTCCCGCCCCCCGCCCCCCAGCTGGGGTTCGGGGCAGATGTGTGAGGCCGAGGTGAGCCCGTGCACAGTAGGATCCTGTCTTTATTTGAAATGTTGATATTTTATTCAACATTAATTTTTTAAAATATTGCACAAAACATGACTTCTCTTGAATCTTGAGTTTTCGGGGTCCCCCAAATTTTATGCCTGAGAAGGAGGGCTCATTCCCCTCCTGCCAGTTCTTTTCTTGTCTTTTCGAGCATCTTTCCCTTCCTGTTTCTTCCATGGGAGCTGCATTCAGAGCCTCATCTTGTCAGCTGGTCAAGCCTACAATTCCTGCCTCCCATCCATCCTCAACCCAAACCCAGAGTTGTCTTCCTGTGTATAGGTTGAGTTGTGAGCCTCTCTCAAAATCCTTCAAAGCTTCCCTGCCTCCTGTAGAGTCCAAAGCCCGCCATGTTCACTAGGCTCCATGTACATTAGGCTCCGTGCTCTGGGTCCTGCTAAGCTTTCTGGCTTCCTCCCTGGCCAAATCCCTCAGTTCTATGCTCATCTTCATGCCCTTCTCTGGAGAAGCCTGCGGTCGGCCACACTGCCTCTGGGCTGCTCCAGTTCATAATTTGACACACATTCTGCTTATCTGTTCATGGCCTTTGTAATGAATCTTTCTCCACAGCAACATGGATCTTCTCCCCTGCCTCATCGGTGTCCCAGTGATGCCTCAGACTTGATCTGAAGTTGGAGCCTTAGGCTGACACTCTAAGCACCTACAGCAAAGGGCTACTAAAGTGACCTCCTTTCCCCCAACCAGTTATTCCACAGGACACCAGAACGCCTTCTATCTGACAGTCTTTCTCCCCCTCTGAGGTCCTCCACGGGGACCTGGGTGGGGCAGGGCCGCTAGACTCCATCCCTGGACACACAGACGCCCATGAGTGTGGCCAGCAGTGAGCACCAGTGCCCCTCCAACCTGTGTAGGCAACCAGGGAAAGGAGGGCCTTTTGAATGCTCGCCATCAACATCCCCCTCGAGATGCGTGTGAGGTATATTCAAATTTCTCTCAAGTCTGGAAATCAAGATAGATTCACTTGCTTTTTAATGTGTGGTAATAGCCACTTCCCCTAGTCACCCCCCACAATGATTCAAACTAGCACCTTCCAAGCTCCTGGCTCTCCCCCAGGGCATGAGGGTGGTGGTTCTCCCTAGTGCTCAACCGTGGGAGGAGGAGAGGTGATGGTGCTCAGTCGCCCTTGTGTCGGGGGGTCTCTCTCCATACAGACACCCACAGATCGAGAGATGGTACAGTTTCCACACCACTGTTCCTGCTCAGAGTCCATTCTCTGTGACTTGATGCCTGAAGGGAAGCGATGGAGAACTGGAGGACGCCAGGAACCGTGACACTCACTCACCACTTAGCCCTCCTGATGACCCTGGATGTTGGCACATTGGTCTCCCAAGGCTGTGGCAACGGATGACCACAAACGAGTGGGTTAAAACAACAGACATGTATTCTTTCACCATTCTAGAAGTTAGAAGTCCAAAGTCAAGGTGTCCGCAGGGTTAGTTCCTTTCTGAGGCTTTGAGGGAGAATCTGCTCCATGCCTCCCTTCTAGTGTCTGCTGCTTGCCTGCAGGCCCCCATGGTCCTTGGCTTATAGATACACAGCCGCATGGCATGGCATTCTCCCTGGGATTTCCGTGTCTGTATCTCTGTCCAAATTTCCCTTTTCTTATAAGAACACCAGTCATTAGATCAAGATCCACCCCAATCCAGTATGACCTCATCTCAATTATATCGTCAACAACCTATTTCCAAATAAGGCCACATTAGCAGGTACCTGGAGTGAGAACTTCAATATTTTTGGGGGGGGCGGGGAGCGGGGGAGCACAATTCAACCCACAGTAGTAGGTATTGTTCTAATCCGCATATTAAACGGAGATACAGAGTAACTTACTCAGAGAGACACAGAAATAGTTGGTATAGCTCAGTTTTTAATTTGTGTAGACCTAATGATTACCACTTAATAATTGTTTGTATCAGGCCCTCTGCTGGGTGCTTCATTTTCATGTCTAATCCTTATATTGACTGCATATATTTATTAGCCCCCATTTTACAAACAGAGGCACGGAGCATCAAAGTAGCTTTCCCAGAGTCCCATGAATACAAAGTGGCAGATCTGGGAATCGATCCCATAATTCTCACCCAAGTCAACTCACTAGAATATCTCTGAGATGCCTCACCCCTGCTCACTCCAGGTCCCTTGGTATAACTCCCTACTGCAGCTGAGAATCATGACGATAAAGGACATGTTACTAGAATTTTCCAAGTGATCAGTGTAAAGGCAAAATTGATCACTGGGATCACAGCTCTGCATCGTGATACCTCACAGCAGGTACAAGTCTGATGAGAAAGAGCAAGTCTTCGTCCTCCTTCTGGCAGCCAGGGAAGAGGTACACAGAAAATGAGGACAATGAGTAAGTCCCATTAAAAACCAATGTATGTCACAACTAATCGCTTCCCCACAGGGTGCTGTACATGCCCTGAGGCCACTTCTGGGTTTTAACGGGCATCTCATCGGGAAGAAGCGTCCATGACCACAGTGGACCACGTCTCAGCCAAACCCATAGAGTGGCTATTCATACTGCCTCATTCTTCCTCAAAATAAAAAACAAAAGCATCACTTCCTGGCAGCTGCTGGGCACTCTTCCTTCCTCAACATCAGAGACGTGTCTCACACACGTATGTATTCCAGTGGCTTATGAACACAGTAGCCTGAACACAGAGCCCTTCAGGCAATGCAGAAGCTGCAGACAGTTCCTCAAATCAACGCAAGAGCATGAGTGAGAAAGCCCTCAGCCCCATGGCGCTAGCTAAGGTTTGACCAGCACTTACAAGCTCGGATTGGTTTTGCTTGTATTACCTCAAAAGATATGACATAGGAAAGGGCTAGGGACATGGGCTTTGGAGGCAGGAGGACTCGAACGCCGATGCCAGCTCTCCCATGCATGACCTGTGGGGACTTAGGTCATTTCTCCTCTCAGCCTATTGTCTGGCTTGTGAAATGAAGATGGTGACATAAAATCATAGAGATGTTGTAAGGAATAGCAACATATCACTCTGACTCTTGATTCCTAAGAAGGAATATAAGCTACGAGTAGGAATAAAACACTGCTTTAAACTTGATCTTATTTATCTTATCCCGTGTACCTAAATTTCTATTTGAAAGAGACCTAGCTGGGGGCACCTGGGTGGCTCAGTCGGTTAAGCAACTGCCTTTGGCTCGGGTCATGATCCCAGGGTCCTGGGATCAAGCCCCGCATCAGGTTCCCTGCTCAGAGGGGAGCCTGCTTCTCCCTCCCTCTCTCTGCCATTCCCCCTGCTTGTGGTATTTCAAATAAATAAATAAAATATTTTTTTTAGAGACAGAGAGAGACCTGGCTTCAATAATGAATGGAAGCATAGTCCTGAGTGCATCTGGATGTGAAAACAAGTGACAGGATGAGAAGATATCAGATTGGTAGGACACACTCATTTCTTCATGTGCTCGATATCATCCCACTGAATACAACATACACACACACACACACACACACATACGCACGTGCACAAGGCTGGATGGGGTTTGGGGAGACCCATTACCACTCTACTGCCTGCCCCTCCTGTTTGAGAAGTTCATTTGGAATAGATTTAGGTAGGGCCTGTGAGTCCCGGTGGATAGGACCCCCGAGCTCCAGACTGAAGATGTGCTGGGAAGTGACCCGGGCCCAGGACCCTTCTCAAGTAGGACAGAGTACATAGGAGGTAGAAGGGGGGAAAAAAGCCACAAAAAACAGACTCACATGTCACAAGAAAGCATATAAATAAAAGAAATATTAGGAAAAATAAATTCATACCGGTTTAGTGATTTACCTCCCCTTTTTAATTGATGTC
Source organism: Ailurus styani (assembly GCA_002007465.1). Lineage (NCBI taxonomy): Eukaryota > Metazoa > Chordata > Mammalia > Carnivora > Ailuridae > Ailurus > Ailurus styani. The sequence goes on along the minus strand of LNAC01001522.1, from coordinate 117,623 downwards.
TATGATTTTATTGTTATTACCAAAATCACATTGTTCATTAACAGTAGTTTCCCATGATTTAAGTCTGTAAATACCTTACGTTCAGTTTTGTACCGATGAGACAAAATCCGAAAGGGCAGGGACGATGTTCTACCCAGCCGCGCATCCGCTGACTCAGCGTGCGGGAGAGACAGGAGGCCGGCGCGCGTTGGTGCGCCTCTAGGGCAGCGGGGCGGCGGCAGCTGCTTCCCACAGCAGCTCCGGGCGCTGCGGAGCGACTGCAGCTCATCCTGAAACGGGTGCCCCTACAGAAGGAATGTGTACTCCCTACAGCAGCCCTGGAACAAGGAAAGTCTATAATATGTATGCAGTTGCAAAATGGCATTTAAGTTGGTAAAAACCTGGGAGTAAACAGATCGTTGGTCGCATTCTTATTCATTGAAAGTACCAATCCATTTCACAAAACAAGCTTTACAGAAAGACGAACAGAGTCATCTGGCTTGTCAGTTACAATTCATACAAAAATAGGCTCCAATATTAGCTACATACAACCACTCGAATATGACTGAAGAAGTATTAAAAAAACTCATTAAAAAAAACAGCAGCAGCAAAAACACTGAACATTTGTAAACAAAACCACCAGAAATAAACCTATGCTTAACACTCAAAAAAGTGCATTCTTTTCAAAACATTAAATATATATAATAAAAAAGAACATTGGCCATTTTTTTCTTAATATACAGTACTCAACATCTGAAACAATCTGATCAATACTAGACACGAATTGGTGTTCTAAGGCATGTTGGACAGTCCTTTCCACAATACTCAGGGCGTCATGTTGCTGCAGAAGGTACACTTTGCCCAAGTCTCCTCCGAGCTGTGATCCGTGCGCACCGGGGGCAGTCGGAGGACCGGAAGCACTGCTTGTGGAAGCAAGCTCTGCACCCTGTGAGCAGGAGGACAGCCGTCAGTGAGCGGCCTAGCTCGTCTTCTCACACACGTACAGATGCTCATCCCCACCCTGGCGACAGAGGTGGTCTGGATCCAGAAACCAGTCGTCCGACAAGATCTGAGGCAAGTTGAACCTGACAGATCCTAAAGTCCCCAGTATGCCACGAACATGGTGGGTGCTGGTGGCTGACAGCTCACTGGAAACAGTCCGAACTGGAGAGACCTGCCTCCTTCCCACAAGGTCATCTCCCTTGACTGGCACTGGCCTACATCCGGTGACCAGTCAACACGGGGTTTAAAGGTTTGCCTGCCCCCTGCCCCCAGTATGTGACAACGCGAAAGGCCATCCCGCTACAGAGTGCCCTGCGCCCTGTGCTGATCCTTCACTGCTACCACACCACGGTTCACCTCCTCCCTCTGCTGAGTCCTGCTGACTTCACACCCCTCACGGGTGTGGAGCCTGAGAACAAGCCCCAGTGAGCTCCCTGCATGCAGATCCGTGCCTTGGAGTTTCTCTGCTGGGGAGCTCTCCTGCGATCCTGTCTAAGGGATTCAGGGAGACGGTGCTGGAGTGATCTAAGGGGAGCAATGGCTCTTATCAAGGGTAAAGGCAGAATGCATGGTCAGGTCTCTCCCACAAAACAGTTTAGAGATCATGGGATTTCCTCAAGCTTCAATACAGTCTAACAAGGTTTGAGAATCTCTGCTGTAAAGTAGGTCTTTCAGGCTACATGGTCCCCATGACAACAACTCAATCTGCCTTTGGTGTGCAAGAGGGGCCAGGGATAGCACTCAGCCTTAAGCATGACCGCAGTCCAATTCTAGAACTGAAGCAGTGGCTGCAGCTTGCCCTGGTGGGAAAAGACTGGCCCATAGGCAAAAGGGGGACCCTCTTCCCTCCAAACACTACATGGGGAGACGTCCCCCTTCATCCCCGCCTCACCCAAATTCTCCTCCCCATGCACCCAAAACTCCACTAGCTCCTACTCAAGATACGCACACGCACTAGCATCATTATACCTCCAACAACATTGTGCTTGAATGATTAAGTTGCTATGAAGCTAACTGTGTGCTTCAGTTATTAAGCTATTATTAAGCGTACGTTATGAAGTTATTAAGATACCTGCACATCTTCTACACGTCTCGGTCTGAAACGGGAAGATGACGGCTGTACTCTGGCAAAATTCACAAATGAAGCCCTTTCCTTGACAAAGCTGTAAGAGAAGGGGCCAAAAAGTTAAAAACCTCCTTGGCAACGTTTCTTTTGATGGCGAAGCCAAGTTACTACTTTTACAGAACTTTTTAAACCTCCGTTGGGAAGCGTCTGGAATCCCGGCCTCTAGAAGGAACAGGAAGCTAGATCGCACTGTAGTAAACGGATGCTAACAGTATGCATGCATCTGCTGTGCATGGAGAAATTTAGTTTGAGACGCCAGGGAAAGATCGTGACTTTACATGTAGGCTTTCAGATGGTCTCCTCTTATATCTGAAGGCTGCTCTACAATTTTTGAGTTCATGCAGACACAGAGCTCCTGTTCGGGATCCTGAGCCCACACGGCTGTCCTTGGCATGTCAGGGCGGATGGGAGCCAAGCAAGGCCCCAGCAGGGCTTGGCACAGACATGAAGAAGTCACTTGGCCCAGGCTTGCTGTCCCAGCCCTGCCGCTTGCCAGCACGATGATCTTGGCAGTTACTGAATAGCTCTGAACCTCATTTCTCTCATCTGGAAAAGAGTGTTCCCCGCACTTCCCTCACGGTCAGTGGGGATTAAATAAGGTAAAGTGCAGAACACCCATCCCAGGTCTTTATGGATAAGGGACAGCTCAGTGACACACCAGTTCCAGGGGCCTTACCTCACAGCTGGCCACATGGGTGAGGGAAGCTTTTAGAATGTCCTTGAGCAAGGGCACCAGCAGCCTTTTCTTGACCCTGACCAGATCCTCCAGGGAGAACAGGTGGAGCTCATCAGTCAAGTGCCTCGGCACCTGCTCAAACTCCTTTAGCGCACTGCCAGGGAGGAAACAAAGAGGAATTCAGACAGCCACCCACAGAGAGGCCTCGACACAAGGAGGCCAAGCTGGCAGTGGTTCTCTCTGGCGCTCACACTTTATTTTTTTTTAACCTCAATTTGAGAAAAAAGCCCAAGAGCAAATGAACCTGATTCACCATCTGACATTCTTCAAGTTTGTTTGGAAGCCAGGAACCTAAAATTCCATAAAAGCAGATTTCAAAAGCTGAACCAGCAGAAAAACATCTCTCTTGTAGCCTACCCGTGGGGATACTCAGCAAAAGACAACCGCACATTTGTTTTTCAAGTCTCAAAAACATGTACTGAGATTTAAAAAAAAAAAAAAAAAGACGACCTTATTCATCCAGCTCAATTTCAGTCCATCTGCATGCTAACTGTTGTCCAGGCAACAGGAGGATCACTGCTCATAGGTAGGTGCGTGACTCCCCCAGCCAGGAGTCCAGAACCGAGCCCAAGCCCCAAGCATCCAACTGTGAGCTGATCGCAGCCACCTGTGTGTCCCAAGGGCAGTCACATACTGACTGCATCTTTCTACAACCCCTACTGATCTCCTCCTGAATTCCCTAAACCAGTTAGTGGCATCACCATGCACACATTCCCGAGCCAGCCACTGCCTACGCTGGACTTGACTTTCTAGTCAGGCCCAACTGTGCTGAATTCTCCATCCAGCCTGAGATGCTCGTACGCACTGCTTCTGGCAGGGGATCCCTGGACACTTCCTCAGTCCTAATCCCTCTCCAAGCTCAGGCTCTCCGGGAAGCTCTGTGGCCCTCTTCCCCACCCCTTAAGACCTAAATGTTGCCTCTTCTGCGTCCTCAGGGCACCGTGCCTCTGTGTCTAACACACAGTGCGGCAATGAGAGGTTTGTGCTTTCTTCTGGGACATAACGTGAGTCCCATGGATTTTTTATCTGAAGCACAAAATGGATACTCAAGAAATTTTTGTAGACAGCAGTAATTATGGGGATTGTTATATGTTACAGGCAAGAAAACTGACAGCCTGAGAAGTCATTAGCCTGTCACACCAATGCCATGAGGTAGAGCTTAAGGTCAAATAACTACAGGAGACATGCTCCTCCCCAAGAAATTTAATTCGAAAGCAATACATTATCGTTAAATAAAGATCAGAAGCTGAAAGCAGCTTTAAAACAAAACAGTTTTTTAAAAACTATGATCTTGTCTATTACAACAAATAATCTTAACCCTTTAAGTAACCTCTTTTTTCGCTTAAAAAATTCTATCTCTGTCACTGAATTCATGCCTATACCTTTATGCCATGGCTCCTCGAAATTCCACTGCCAGAAGTTTATTCTAAGGACATATTATGAATGTGCACAGAGATTCACCTAAAGCCTAGCTCTTTTAATAACAAATGGCATTAAAAATCTAAGTATTAACATCTATTAGGTTTACTATCTATAAAATATTAAAATCTATTTTAATATAAAAATATTAAAATCTATTAGATTTAAAATCTACCAGTAAGAGAACAATACTAAAATTACGCCATATCATACTATAGAGTACTAAACAGCAATGACAGTGCGACATGCCCTTCTATCAGGGATTTTTAAAAGGCCATCGATACACACCCTGCTCAGAGCAGCACTAGTCACCAATAGCTAAAAGGTGAAAGCAACCCAAGGTGGCCGAACGGGGAAACAAAATGTGGTAGGTACACAGAGTGAAATACTTTTCATCCCTAAAAAAGGAGGGGAATTCTGATCCATGCTACACCATGGGCGTACCTCCAGGAAGTTATATTGAGTGCAATAAGCCAGCCAGTCACAGAAGGACAAATCCTCTATGACTGCACTTACGTGAGTTACCTAGAGGAGTCAGTTCATAGAGATAGTAAGGGGAATGGTGGTTGCCAGGGGCGGGGGCGGGGGGGGGGAAGAAGGAGCTATTGCTAATTGGATATAGAGTTTCAGTTTCACGAGATAAAGTTCTGTGTGGATGGACGGTGGTGATGGCTGCGCAAGAACGTGACTGTACTTAATGCCACTGAATTGTGCACTTAAAATGGTTAAGATGGTATATTGTGTTATGTGTGTTTTGTCACAATTTAAAATAACAACAACAATCATCACAGTAAGGCCACCAGCTGGAGTTACTTCATCGTTGTTTTGGCCGATTCATCTAACACATTAAGTTCACTACTAGTGAGCCACAAGGTTTAGCAACTTTAACAACCGGGTCTGGATCATCAAGGAGAGGGAGGCCTGAGGGAGTTGCTGTGCTAAGGGGACCTGTGGATTGGAGGAGCTGGGACCAGGCGGCATCCAGGGGACGGGCAGGTGTGTGGAGGCTCCCAGCCCTCCCCAGTTCGGGCCTGGCCTGGCCCAGCCAACACCAGTACCTTTCAGCAAACCTGCAGGTCTTCAGCATCTTCTTGACATGAAAAAGTTGCTCCCGGGTTTCCTAATGTGAGAAACGGAACAGGGGGAAGAGTTGCCGTGAGCAATGACACAGGAAATGTACAGATCAAATTTAAATGTTAGTTCTAACTTTGAAATGCTACAACCCTGTAAGACAAGCCTTTGAAGGAAACAGTGTATATAGCAGGGGTTCATGACTGAATCCAGGAGAAACCCAAGCTGTGTGAAGCCTGAAGCTTACACAACCATTTGGGGACCTTCTTTGAGGAAAACACAAAACTATGGATGAAAGATGGAGATCCTGCCCTTTGTGGCACAATGGATGAACCTGGAGGGCATTGTGCTACGTGAAATAAGACAGACACAGAAGGAAATACTGCATGGTCTCATTTACACGCGGAATCTGAAAAAAGTCAAATACACAGAAGCGGAGAGTTGAAGAGCCCTCCAGAGACAGGGAGGTGAGGCAGATGGGGAGATGCCGGTCAAAGGGAACAAAGGTGCCGTTATGTAGGATGAATAAGTCTAGAGAGCTTATATATGGAATGATGACTATAGTTAATAATACTGTATTGAACACTGGAAATCTGCTAAGAGTCCATTTGAGGTGCTCCCACCACACACACACAAAACCTAACTGTGAAGATGGAGATGTTAATTAGCTTGACCAGTAATTATTTCACTTATAGTTGAATATCAAATTATCATGCTTAAACATAAACAATTTTATTTTAAAACTAATAATAAATAAGTGTTGAAAGCTATGTAATAAATGCAAAACTGGGCATACATAGGAAATTTGGTACTGGGCCTTGGAAAGGGCCCTGAAGCTAAAGTTCCAGTGGCTGGCAGGAAACCCACCCCGTGGAGGGTCCATCTGGGTCCCCTGAGACGGTGCAAGGTTGCAAGGTGCATTGGCGGCCGCAGGGCTCTTGGTGCCACCGGCCCCACCTCCCCCACCGGGGCTGCCGCTCACCTTCGCTCTGTCCAGTTCCTTGACCTTGGTGTACAGGCCGTGGCCGACACTCAGCAAGTTGAAAACAGGCTGGGGCCCCAGGCCGTCCAGCAGCTGTTTGGAAAAATTGCTGACATAGTACTTCCTGAAGTCCCACGTGGTCAGGATCCTCGCAGGGATGCAGCTCTCTCCGTAGGTGTGGCAGCAGTCACAGAAATACTTCCCCAAGTAGTCGCAGTACCGGAGCCGCTTCACAAATTCTGCAAGAGCCCATGGGCGGGTAAGCACGCCTCACCTCGGCTGGCAAACCCACCGCCCGCCCTCTGCCCCCCGCTTCCCACCCCCAGCGAGGTTCAAGACCCAGATGGCTGGGTTTGCGCTGCTAACACTATACTTGACCCCACAGCCTCTGAGAGGCCCTGTGTTACGGCCATTCAGGAGAGCTGCTTTCCAAAAACATGTGTTGGAAAAAGAGAAAGCTCCCCCAAATACTCCTGAATTCGGAAGACGGGCATTTTAAATAGCGTAGCCAAAAGAACATGAGATTTAGAGTCTAGAAATCTGGTGGGAGTCCACCCTCTGCCTCCCGTGGGTGGGCAGCCTGAGGGCTGGTCGAATCCCTTGAGGCTAACTAACTATCCTGAGGCCATACAAAGCAACTCGGAACTAGATTGTGGGCTATCACACATAGAGAAAGTACTTTGTAAATTGTCAGGCACGAGACTGACACTCTTGGGGAGTCTCAGCACCCCAAAGACTTCCTGCGTAAATCCAGGGGAAACACATTACAGAAATGCACCAAGGATGGGAAGAGGCGATATGTGGAAACATGGAGTGCAGCTAATCACGAACAATGTGGAAAATGATCTCAGCAACAAAGACGTGCATGTTGAAAGAGGGAACTCTTGGTTTTGCATCAGACTGTCACAGAGGTAGAGGGCCAGTGCAGGCGAGGGGCAGAGGGGCAGACACTCTCTCTCAGGGCTGACAGGAGGGGACTTTCTAGGAGGACATTTCCATGATATACTTTAACTCTTCAATGTGTAGTGGGACTCCTACTTCTGTGACACCAGACAGAAATTCTAATATGCACACAAGGAGATACGGACGGGTGTTCATTGCGGTACATCACACCAATCTGAACATGCATTAAGAAGCACCTGGCTAGAGAAGGATGGTGCACTCGACAATGAAATGGCAGAGAACCTATGAAAGCCTGGATGCATGTGGGCAGTGGACCTCCAGTTCTAGATGAATATACTGCGGTCATGATTTTGCTTTTAAAAAGACATATACACAGTCCAAGAGGATCCCCACCAAAAAAGCCAAAAGTTAATACTTTCAAAGGGCGGGAGAAAGGATTTTCATTCTTTTGCATTTTTTAATTTGCTAAAATGAGCATGCATTGCTTTCAGAAATATATCTAACAAAATATATTGACAAGCAAAAGGTATAGGGACAAATGTAACAAATCCCTGGGTAACCACCATCCAGTTTAAGAAGACAGCAATTCATTTAAGTCTTCCCAGTGTTCCCCCACAACATCGGAGTCTAGGATGAGCGAGGATGATATCATTATCATCAGATTAAATGAAACGATGGGTGGGAAAGCAGCTACCACAGTACCTGGCACACTGCAGATTCTAAATCTAGTTTCCTTACCCTGGCTTCCAGAATAAACAAGGCTGCTTATATTTTAATGAAAGGAGATATTACTTGAATGACATGAGCTTTCAATGAATTAAGTACATTGTTAGTCCTATATGCTTCTGCACATATGTTTACAAAAAATAAAATAAAACCAATCCATCCATCAATCAATAAACAAGCCCGAGTGAATGAGGGAGCTATCCTTTACTGAGGACTTACTTTGTGTAACATTCTTGTTAAAAGTTTCACCAAACTGTGTCATTCTTTGCTCGGACCTTTAAGAGGCGGGGGTTATTACGTCTCCTGTTTCACTGATGAGAGCACAGACAAGGAATAGTAAGCTGCTCACACATGGTGAGCGGGCCATGGGGTTCCCACCCACGTCTGGCCTGAAGCTCCAGCTTTTGGCCATCACAGCCTCCTCACCCTCTGCTGCATGCAACAGAGGGAAAGGGCAAGCAGATAATGCCTTTGCAATTGCCCAAGTTATCCCTCAGACCCACAGTCACACCCACTGATTCTTACTATTTACAATAATTTATGTTCTATAAATTTGCCATGAACACCAAATACGTGAAAACTGAGGTATGCTCCTGAGGGAAATATAGGTTTAGGCTTCTGTGAGCCTCTGGCACCATTTTTACCAACCAGTCAATATATGACCCTGCTTTATGTGTGTTTTCTGTTTACAGACACTGTATTTAATATACTTTGTTATCATTAACAACCTTATACATATTACCAACACTATGCCAACAATAGCAACCTTATATATACGTTGCCAACAATATATTATTTCATTATATTTTTGTTTTATCATTGATCAGGGCCAATAGCACTGTCTATAACTCATGACTGAATGAAGCTTACCTAATATGGATGTATATTTTCCATAAAGCAAATCATACCCTTCTCATGCTTAAGAGCACTTCAGTACCATATGTGGGGAATACTTTAAACAGCTAACTCACCAACAAAAAATGAAAAACTGTAAAAAGTAAAAAAGGCATTCAATAAACCATGGGAAGGCCTCATTTACAGTGTGAGAGAGAAAACCAGAAGGCAGAGCATTGCCTTCAGCTGGAAACGTGTGCATTGGGCAACTCAAATTTCAGGCAACTCAAATTTTTGGTGCTTTGTGCATATCTGGGCAGGACTATGAAAACACCATGAGTAATGATTTTGTGACCACCAATAAATTTTATCCAGTAGGTGAATCTGCAAATATGGAATCATAAACAACTGGGTTCAACTATAAGTACATACAACTAGGGTTGATGAATTCTTGTTAAGAACTTGTTAAGCGCTTAATGTTTATGTCTGAGTTCTTCAGTTTCAAATCTTGAGAAGTCAGTTGTATGTGTCCATTTCCCACCATGGATTAAGATTTCTGGTTTGTCAGATGATGAGTATTTTTTGGCTTGTGACAGGGCCTTCATTTTACATAAAATGTGCAGAACGGAAGTTATGCTCTGGCCCTTCCACTCTGCACTTCTGATCAAAATTAGCAAGATGGGAAGAGAAAGGGGGACAGATGGGGTCAATAAATTTTCCTGATGTAATTTATCTTTCCCTAAAATCTACAATCCTAACATTTCAATATCCAGTCATTCATTCATCAAATTTCATTGACTCTCTACTAAGTATTACACTATCGATACAGAATACATTATGTCTCTCTCTTTCAGTTTCTTCAGTCCTTTAATTAAACAGAGCCAAATAACGCATCCTAAACCAGCAGTTCTTGACCAGGGTGATTTTTTTTCTCTCTAAGAATATTTGGAAATATCTGGAGAGATTTCCAGATGTCGTAATTGGGGAGTCACCACTAGCATCATTTTTTTAAAAGATTTTATTTATTTATTTGACATAGAGAGGGCAAGAGCACAAGCAGGCGGAGTGGCAAGCAAAGGGAGAGGGAGAAGGAGGCTCCCCACTGAGTAGAGAGCCCGACATGGGGCTCGATCCCAGGACCCTGGGATCATGACCTGAGCTAAAGGCAGACACTTAACTGACTGAGCCACCCAGGTACCCTGAGGAACTGGATTTTTAACTTTAATTAATTTAAATTAAAACTTAAATAGCCACATCAGCAAGTGGCTACCATGTTGGATAGTTCAGTTCTAGAATAAAGGTGGCTGAAGAGAAATAATGACTAAATGCTGTATATGAAACTTGGTTAGAAGCTGGATGGAAAAATTAGCTATAAATGACATCATGAGAATGACAAATGAATATGGACTAGTATGAGAGAATATTAGAGAATTGTTACTAATTTCCTTTGGTGTGCTGTTCATCATCCTTATTTTTAGAACATACTGAAATATTGAAGGGTGAACTCCCATGTTGTCTGCTTACTTTTCAAATTGTTCAACATGTGTAGGATTGGAGGAGACAAAGGAGACTTGACAACTACATGCCATGTGCAGTTCTGGATTGGACCTGGGAGCAGATCAAGGTCACGGGGGAAATCTGAATAAGTCTGTGGCTGACTTAATGGGATTGTACCAATGCAAAGTTCTCAGCTGTAGTAATTATACTCTGATTATTATAAGATGTTAACATGAGGGGAAGCTGGAGGAAAGGAATACAGAATATCTCTGTACCGTTTTTGCAACTCTTTATAGTTCAAAAATATCTTAAAATAAAAAGTCAAGGGGAAGCTGAGTGGCTCAGTCAGTTAAGCATCTGCCTTTGGCTCAGGTCATGATCTTAGGGTCCTGGGATGCAGCCCTGCTTCAGATTCCCTGCTCGGCGGGGAATCTGATTGTCTCTCTCCCTCTGCCTCTCCACCCTGCTTGTGCTTGCTCTCTCTCTCTCTCTCTCTCTCAAATAAATAAAAAAAAATTATTTTTTTTTAGATTTTATTTATTTATTTGACACAGAGAGAAAGATTACAAGTAGGCAGAGAGGCAGGCAGAGAGACAAGGAGAGGAGGAAGCAGGCTCCCTGCTGAGCAGAGAGCCCGATGCGGGCCTCGATCCCAGGACGCTGAGATCATGACCTGAGCCGAAAGCAGAGGCTTTAACCTAAAGCAGAGGCTTTAACCTACTGAGCCCCCCAGGCGCCCTTAAAAAAAATTAAGAAGTCAAAATATACCCTAAGAACTATATAGGAAGTTCATAGAAAAAGTCCAAAATTGCCTCCGTGGCTGGTAACACATCTGCCGTCTGTGCCCTGGGCACCTGTGAGCACGCTTTCTTCTCTCCTTATTACTCTCTGCTCACACAGGACTTCTCTGCAGTCGCTGCAGGTCCTCTGCTCAGGGTGACCCCTACCCCCGCAACACACAAGCACATGCTTCTGGGGACAATCACTTCCCTACGAGACTTTTCCTTCCCAGCCCCCCAAGCCCAGATTCAGTTCCCGCGAAGTAAATCCCCCAGTACTCTTGACTTTCTCTTTCATTGCAAGCATCGTCCTTGCTGTTCACTTGGCTGATGCCTCTGCCTTCCTGGAAGCAAGCTCCATGTTCATGCCACCAGTGCAGACCTACATATCCGTCGTTGAACAAACTCAGGGAGATTGTTTAAACGTTGGTGGAATCACAGTCAGGGGTTCATAGTTCCTGACTCATGCACTCAATCGTGCACGTGATACTGAGGCACCAGGGTACAGGAATTAACCAAACAGACATGATTTCTACTAGACTAGCTGGGAAGATGAGTCCTTCCTTTTAAGGCAACCAGTTACGACTGTGATGAATGGCAGGCATGGTCATTCAATATGGTAGAAGGAATCCCAGACAGATTTCTATGCTCTATTTTTATTTCCTGAGGTGGAGGTCCTCAAAAGTTTTTTTCCATCCAAGACTTCCTCTCAAAGGCCAGGGGAACCCTTTCCAGCAAAGCTCCTCTTCCCAGCCGTCTACAGGTCAGACCTGTGGATACCCTCACAGGCAGAATAAGTGATTTACAGTCTTTAGCGGACAATCTGCATTTCTGACTAGAAGTCTGATTTTCTAGGCCCCAGCTGGCCCAGGAATGATCCCCTCAAGCGACCTCTCCAAACCCTCTCAGAGGAGTTTGGCTAGCTCCTTGATAGAAGCTATTCAAGCATTCAACAAATATCTTTTTTTTTTTTTATTCAACAAATATCTTTTAAGGAACGACTGTGTGCCAGGTGCTCTTACAGGAGCAGGGGATAAAACAACGAATAAAACAGACAACACGTCTGTCCTCACGGAACTTAGAATCAAGACAGGGACACAGACCAATGATAAGCAAAATCAGTAAAATCTAAAAGAGCATTTTAGGAAGGTAAGTACTAGAATAAAAAATAAGAAGGGAGAGTAAGTGTATACATGTATGTTTGTGGCCAGGAGTGTGGCAATGTTGACATCTTCAACAGGTAGCCAGAGAAAGCCTCCTAACTTCTGAGTGAAGATGTGCAGGAGGTAAGGGAACCAGCCGTACGGATGTCAGAGAAAACCAGAAATGCAAATCCCTAAGTCAGGCATGAGCCTGCCTCCTTCGAGGACCAGCGAGGAGGCCACGTGGCTGGAGCTGGGGGCCCGATGGCGAGAGAACTAGGAGATGAGGTAACAGGCCAGCCATGTAGCCTTATAGGAGCCAATGGCCTCTTCACGAAAGAGAGGGCAACAGCATGAAGTCCTCATAACAACTTCACCCAAGGCATCTCTCACAAAAACAGCGCAGTCTCCAGCTTCGTCCTTCTTCCCCCCGTCACTGCGTCCTCAGCAGGTAATGCACTGCCCGTACTTACTAGGTTCTATTGGAGTTCCACAGCCAGCACACAAAAAATTCTGGGCCGCTACCACGAGTTCCCTCCTGAGCACAGAAAAGGATCACAGTTACAGTTCATAAATAGCCAATGGAGCCTTTTGCACTGACTGAACAAGAAACTGACAGCAGGGTGCTTTTCTGGGCTCGGGGCCTTAATTTCGTCATTTTTTCATTTGGGGGAAAAAATAGCATTCTTCAATGGAGTTTTCTAGTTGAGATTTCTGGGTCTTTTATTTTATCATTTACTTATTTATATATTATTTTTATTTATTTTTTGGGGGGGGATCTCTGGGTCTTTTAAAAACCCCTGCTATCACCAAACTCGAAGTCGGTATCGTGAGTAACTACCACCGCGGGCTCTTTAGAGACGGCTCACTGCATGCGCACAGCACCCCTGCGGGCGAGAACTGGAGACCCGTAACGCAAGGGAGGGCATTCAGGGAGACAAAACACCAAGAGGTGACGCGCCTGGGAAGTTCACACATGGCCCCAAAGAAACGTGGGTGAATAAAAGGTCATATAAGACCTAAGTACCAAACATTTCTAGAGAGCGACCGCCTACTGCAGTGTCTTCTACTGAACTGCTGACGCCACAGCTTCATATGTGATTTGAAAATACGAAGGAAGTTGTAAAATTTTATTACAGTTTAGGGTCAGCAAAAACGGACCAAGGTAAAAATGTGTGGAACCCTACCCGTGTCCCTTAGAGAGGAGGTAGGGACATTGTAGAGAGAAGACCCCTTGCTGAGGAGAGGGACCCTTCCCTAAGCCTGGAGAAGGAGCTCTTCTGTCCAAGCGCTCCAGACACTTTCTTGGCATTCCGTCCAAAGGAAAACGCAAGACAGAGCCCCCGAGGGCACTTCCATGGGGCATCGGCAAGAACCTTCCCCGGTCCCTTCCTTACGCTGCAGTTTGGGAACACATTAAATACAAGCCAAGAGGAACGGAGAAGCTGTACTTGGTTAAAACGTCCCCTTACAATGTCATATCCTCTCAGAAACAAAACTACAACTTTCAATTATCATATATTTTACTTATACATAGACACTTATAAAAATGAGTTTCTTTTCTTTTTTCTTTTAAATTCTGTTGTCATTTTGTCTTTTAGGATTTTGTTACTTCTTAGAGAACAAAGATATTTTTATTTGCATCCTGTTGCATATCTTAACCATAGCAATCCTCCTCAAGATTAGATTTTCCCTTAAAAAAAATTATCCATTGATTTTTATTTCACATTGCTCTGGGAAATAGAGCAGTCCTTTAAAATTATTCTACATGATATTCAGGGTTCAATACTAGCCACTTAAAAAATCCCCTTTAAACTTACTTAACTTTCAATTGCTATGTAACATACATAATTAAGGATATAGTTAAGTTTGTCAAACTTACGGAGCACCCCCAAAACCCATGATAAACAAGGTGCTAAGAAGCTAACTCAGAAAAATATGCCCAACTTTCCTTTTCCTTCATCCCTCTGTGTGTAATTTTCTTCCCTTCACCTACTTCCAGAAATAGGTGGGACCAATCACACCTTGTTACCTGGACTGGAAGCCCACACAGCAACTCAGACTTACTTGAGTGGTGGATGAACATTAACTATGATTTGAAATCTGGGGGGCTCCCAGTCTTCAGCCCCTCTGATCCTTGACTTAAGGGTAATTTCCTGAACAACATCCACACTGGATTCGAAGTCTTTCCGGACACGCTCTTCATTCACTACCTGCATAACACAGAAGAGCTTTCAGAGCAACCTAAACAAGCATATTTCAGGAACTGAAAGAGAAAGAATATTCGAACATGTTTCCAGCATTAAAATTTGTCATGAAAAATTAGGACTGCTATCAACCTCCCTCTATCTAAAGCCGTCTGCAGAAGTCTTGCTTGAAAGGCCACCCAGCTGAGATCACTTTTCTTAGTATTTGGGGAAGTTCATTCGTTTCCAGACTTCAAGTTACTGTTAAGTAGGTCACTGTGACCCAGAATGCTTCTATTCACAGCAGAAGCCTTACTGCTGCTAGTCCAGAGGCTACCAGATGCTGCTCAACAGAACCCCCAACTGTTGTCAGACTTCCCTCAAAACAGCTGTTTTAAGACCATTCCCTTGCTTAAAAATATCCAACGGCTCCCCTCCGAGCCATTCAACTTTCCTGTTTGCATTTAACGGGCAAACTCCTCAAAGTAGCATTCTGTGTCCTCCACAACTTGACCCTATCCTTCAAACCTAATTTCCCAGGAAGATCAACCCTCCCTACACACACACACACACACACACACACACACACACGTTATCCAACCACACCAGGCTACCCTGCTCAATAAACATACCACACATACCCTGCCCCTGTCACTTTGGTTCCAGTTGCCCTTTGCCAAGATCCCCTTCCACGTGTTTCTACCTGCTATCATTCTCAAGTTCAGAGATCTCCAGTTGCCCTTCCCAAGTCCCCTGATAAAATGAAACACTCCTCCTCTGCACTTACTGAGTGCTTTATTCCTACCCCTGTGTTAGCTCTGCCGCAAAGTTCTCTCCCCACAATGGGCTGCGGGCGGTCAGAGGGTAGTGTGTCTCTGAGGGACTAGGCTGGACATGACCCCTGCTCTTCCTGACCAGCCCTGCCAAGGGGCGGGAACTAACACTTTAAACATAACAACAGCACCTACTTAAGAGGATACTGGTGAGGATGAAAATGTGAAATGCTGAATTCCCTGGCCCAAAATCAACACTCAGGAAACACTCCAGGGACCATACAAGTAAAGGCATAAATGTCTGAAGTGAACAGCAGGCAAGATGAGAGTTTAGGAACTTTTAACACAAGGCCAATTTATTTTGATACTTACTATCGAGCCAGCTGCATTTGGAGAAACTGCCAGCTGATGGTTAACGTCTGACAACAGCCAGCACTTCTGGAATACTCTGTACAGCTCTTTGGCTATTAGCTCAGCAGAATTGAAGTCTGGCTCATAAATGATACTGAAAGGTAAGAGATGCAAAAAGTGGAAAACTACATTCACGAGGAGTATGTTATGGGTCTTCATGTTTTCAACCATCCTTCCTGCTCCAAAAACTCAGAAAAGGAATCACAGGAGGGAACATGCGCCAGCCAACCACTGATTGTCTTACACAACACAATTCCTCCATGCTCAACATAGCAGCTTTTATTTATGGAGGGTACCCAGACTGGGAAATGTGGTAAAAAGAGTGCTGGATTTGGAGCTCGAAGACCTGAGTTCAAGTCCTGTCTCAGCTCATTGAACAGCATTGTGTCCTGAGGCACATTTAGTCTGAGCTTCAGTTTCCCCACTTATAAAAATGGGGTTAAAAATCCCACCCAGCCTGATTAAATGAGAATGTATACAAAGGCTGCTATTAAAAATATATATAGAGAGAGAGAGAGAGAGAGAGAGAAAGCTCTAAAGAAATTTAAGTGGTGATTGTTTCATTGCTAAGTAGTAATCCCTGTCATTGGAACTAGCTGAACTTGGTTGGAGATGTGAGGGGCTTGGCGTTCACAGTGCCTCAGCGGTAATGGCCCAGGGGTCTAGGGGCAGATGGACACACGAACAAGACATACCTCTTCGAGAAGCTGCAGGAACATCCACAGGTTTCTGTGATATTGCTAAACTCACCAAGTTCTGCGAGTAAATAAAAGAAAGGGTATTAAAGTCTTTCAGTCTGTTTTACTTACTCATACTCAATTTTATTAAGAACATGAGAATAAATCCCTGCCTCTCAGAAAGATCGTTATTCAGCATCTCCATTCTTCAGGTTCTCCGGGTTTCTATTATGAGACTATACCTAATGACCAAAGATGGGATTTCAAAATACACTCACCTGAAGTTCCACCAAAATTTAACTGAGAGGCCAAACAGATCTCACACTATAATGAGTATCTGCTTTTGCATTCAACTCTACAAGTGAGATGAGAGATTGATTATCAAGACATTTGAAATAAGAACATATTATTATTATTATTATTAATCTGACATAATCTGATCTTGGGAGAAGTTTCTTTGAAAGCCCTTATCACGTGGTATCGCATGGGATACATGTCAATATGTGTGTGGGGGGGAGGGGAAGAAGGAGTCATCATTGGTGAGTTTCCAAATCTTACCTATGATAACAAAGTCATCGAAGTCACATTTGCAGGCTTCTTTCAGCACATCAGAGTGAGTGGGCGTCCCAGCCACTGGGCTGCCCTGTAACATAGCATAACCTAGAAAAAAGAAATGACGAGGTTTTCACCAACAAGAAGAAAAAGAAAAACTGTCATAGCCAACTAACTAGAAACCAGGGAATAAAAATGGGCCAAGAGTTTACATTAAAAGAGTTTTAAAATCCAGCTTTAAGAATTAGAAAAAATGCAGGGAGCTATTTTTGTGTTGTTCTTCCGTTCACTGTGACTGAGTGAAACAGACGGATGAGAATCTATGATGATGAGCAGTTTCATAAGAGTAAGCTGTCTACTTCCTTTTTTCTTTTTTTTAAGATTTTATTTATTTATTTGACAGAGAGAGATACAGCGAAAGAGAGAACACCAGCAGGCAGAGTGGGAAAGGGAGAAACAGGCTTTCCCTCAGAGAAGGGAGCCCGACGCGGGGCTCAATCCCAGGACCCCGGGATCATGATCCCAGCTGAAGGCAGACACTTAATGACTGAGCCACCCAGGTGCCCCAAGCTGCCTACTTTCGTGTGTGTTTGAAATTTTCCAAAATACAAAGTTTTAAAAAAATGAAAGAGGATAAAAATCAGCTTCACAGTGAGGCAAAGAGTAGAGGTGACTTAAATATTATACTGGGCTGAAGAGTGTCCCCCCCAAAATTCATATCCACCCAGAACCTGTGAATGTGACCTTATTTGGAATTAGGGTCTTTAGGAATTCGATGTGATCAAGTTAAGCTGAGGTCATATCTGAGCTCAAAATCCAATATGACTGGTTATATTATAAAGAGAGAAATTTGGACACAGACACTGATAGCCAGAGGTCACACACAGACAGAGGCAGAGACTGGGGTGCTGTGTCTACAAGCCAAGGAGTGTCAAGGACCAGCAGTAACCACCAGAAGCCAGGAGAGGCATGGGACGGATTCTCCCTCAGAGGCTCCAGAAGGAGCCAACCCTTCCGACAGCTTCACTGCTGACTTCTGTCCCCCACCACAGAGAGAAAATACATTTTCTATTGTTTTCAGCTACCCAGCTTGTGGTATTTTGTTAGAGCAACCCGAGGAAACTACTACAAATATGTCCATGCTTTTCAATCCCAAATGCTAGTCTGGGGAATTATCTTAAGAATGTCATTAAAAAGAAAAAAAAAAGGGAAAAGAGCAGGCTTTGATCAGAAGAAGATATGTGCAGTCCATTTAAAATGCTAAAATTTGAAAGCTACCAAAATGCCAAATAATAATAAATTGATTTTGCAAATCATGTTATCAACTCAAGAAATACCATCATGGAAAAATGTGAAAACTGTAGCAACATGGAAAACTGGATATGAAATACTGTTAATATAATATAATCAGATTATTAATGGAGTTGCATTAATACAAGTATATAATCACTATGAAACTGTATTCACTTGACTAAACATAAGAGAAAAACACAGAGAAATGAATACAGTTGTTTAGGGAAATATCCTAGCCCGCAGGTTATGCACAGTTTACATGGCTGGGCGTCACAGGGAACTGGCTAGTTTTTAAAACCACACTGCCTGGGTGCTACAAATCAGTTAAGGGTCTGACTTGACCCTTGGTTTCAGCTCAGGTCATGATCTCAGAATCCTGGGATCTAGCCTCGTGCCTGGCTCCGTGTGCTCAGTGCGGGGTTTTCCTGGGATTCTCTCTCCCTCTTTCTCTGCCCCTCCTGCTCATTTGTGTGCACTCTCTCTAAGATAAATAAATCTTTAAAAAAAATTTTTTAAACCCAACAACACTACTCCATCCTAGCTGGGTGACCATGGACAATCAGCTTCCCAGCTTTGGTTTCCTCCTGGGTAAGATAGGGAGACCTCACCCACCTCTGTGTTTCCCCCACCCTCTTTTGACCATGCTCCACAGGAACATACATTCCCACTGCAACTCAGTACAAACACAAAAATACATTTCACTGATCCAAAAAAAAGAAAAGTTCCAGGAAGCATTGCTTCCTCCAGGTCAGTCGAATGCTGATACTTTCTATTCTTTTTTAAGTTTGTTTGTTTTTAAGACCAACCTGCAACTTGAAGTATGCCGTCCTATCCCAAAGGAGTATATCTACCACCAGAAATGTCACGAGAGAGATATATGATAAAAGACGCCTATTTTTATTGGAGTGGTAGAAATATTTTAAAATTTAATACATTTATATTCTCGTTTAAAAAATCCAGGGGCACCTGGGTGGCTCAATTGGTTAAGCACCTGCCTTCAGCTCAGGTCATGATCCTGGGGTCCTGGGATCCAGCAGTGTAAGGCTCCCTGCCCAGTGGGGAGCCTGCTTCTCCCTCTGACTCTCCCCTTGCTCATGTTCAGCCATTCAACAAATATTTATAAAATACTATTTCAGGCAAGGCACTAGGCTGAAGGCAAATTCAAATGAGACACATGCTTATCCATCAAAGAGTTTAAAACCTCGTAAGGGAGCTGAGACACTGACATGCCTGACCGTGAGAAAACACAATGGCGTGCCATGGGCCTTAAAAAGGGAGGGCTCCGGGGCGCCGGGGTGGCTCAGTGGGTTAAGCCTCTGCCTTCGGCTCAGGTCATGATCTCGGGGTCCTGGGATCGAGCCCCACAGCCTGCTTCCTCCTCTCTCTCTGCCTGCCTCTCTGCCTCTTGTGATCTCTCTCTCTCTCTCTGTCAAATAAATAAAAAATCTTAAAAAAAAAAAAAAAAGAAGAAGAAGAAGGGAGGGCTTCCTGCTGCACGACTCCAGGAGGGAGGGAGGCATGCAGCCGACAATCGTTGAACATTCTGGAGCACAACTTATGCTTCATTCCCCATGAATGTTGCCCCTTGCCTTGGGATGCAATCTGGGAGCTTGTCACAGTGGTGGTGGGGGGGAGGGGAGACTGCTTTCAAAGAATGGGAAGAATGAAGGAACTAACGTGAAGTCCCCGGGGACCCAGCAGTCCAGGGAGTCCAGTCAAAGCAAAGGGAGGCAGGCAGAGGCTTGGGACAAACGTCTGCGGGCAAGTTGACCAGGCTCATATAACTAAAGTCCACGGTACAACACAGGGAAATCAGGAGATGCCTGTTGGCAAGCTGCATCCCACAAGGCTCAAAATCCCAGGATCAAATCTGGCGCAAACTCAGTGGGCCATTTTAGAGGAGTAGAAGTTGTTCTAGGAAGACAGATGTGTGTGGGCTCGATGAGGGGAAAGAGGCTGTGAGTAAAGAGAAAACTAAAGGCAGCAATTGTGTCTTGAGGACCTACGTGCACTGCTTACAGAATGACTGGCCAGAGGCTACGGTGATGGGCCAGGTCATAAGCGGACAGCGAATGGATGGAGGGGATGTCACTATTACTGAGAAGTCAGGGCTGATCTGCTCACTAGAAACAGGGCCGAGACACAGACACAAAAAAGAAAGAGTCGAAGATAAAGCACAGAAATAGGACTGAAATAGGAATCATTTCTTTTCTCCCCACTGGTGGCCTCAGAGGGAAGGATGGTCTGATCACGTTCCTTCACTCCCCTGGCCAAGGATGGCTGACCAGCTGGGGACACCCAATCAAAGCAGGCCCCCTCGGGGGCTCTTCCCTGGGAATGTGGATCCGGAATCCTGGAAGACTGGGGTGAGCAGTGCAGCTGGTTATTCAGGAAGTTTTAGAAAGTAGTAGACAAAGGATTTGAAGATCTACCTTGGGATGTGACAGGAAAAGAGACGTGAATGGAGAACACAGCATAAAATGTCTCTGATTTGCCCTACTTGCCTTCATAGCCGCTGTCAGAGGAATTGGAAGACCCCGATTCTTGCTTTGAGTTGGTGTAAAAGGTGACTTCAGAGTCAACTTGGTCATTCCCGAGCGCCCCACCGGCTTCTTCCACACCCCAGTGCTCTGTGTGCTGTTGACTCAGGATGGTACACTTAATTTTCTCCATTGCTGCTATAATCATATCTGCAACATAGAAGTGGGCATTTTCCTGCAGGGAAAAAAAAGTATCTGTTAAAATACAAGCACAACTGTCTGTTTTTCACTGAGGTGTACTGGATGGAAAAATCAAGAAGCTGTATTTAAGTGGAGTTAATGCACAGAAATATAAATGTTCACTTAACTGAGGGATCACAGGTCATTCTATGAAGTAGAGCCCATATCTTCCAGACACATAAAATTTAGCCCACTGCGACCAACAGATACCCCAAGTTGAATTTCTTGTGATATAAGACCCCGCCCGGGTTGATGGTGGCCCAGGGGTAGACTCAGGCATCGGTCATGGAAAACTTCCCAGCTGAGCGCATACACTGACTCAGAGCCCTTCTTAGCTCAGTGCTCTTGCCGGAGGCTGAAATGAAACCGCTCTGCC
This sequence comes from Ailurus styani, assembly GCA_002007465.1. Lineage (NCBI taxonomy): Eukaryota > Metazoa > Chordata > Mammalia > Carnivora > Ailuridae > Ailurus > Ailurus styani. The sequence continues at coordinate 96,439 of LNAC01001522.1, read as the reverse complement.
AAGCTTCAACAAGCGAAGCTTCCAGATTTAAATCAGAACAGCACCATCTAAGGAATGAACACTCTCTGTGGTTTTAGAAATGGAAAAAAGAAGCTGTATTCACCTTTTCGACATCATCAGGCAGCAGGAATGCCTCCGGAGAGAAGGAATTCAAAGAAGTGGTTCTTCTGCTGACTTGAACAGTACCTGCCAATGCAGCAAGTTATTAAAAACAGAGAAAAAGAAGTTCAAAGATTCCCTAAGAAAACAAAACGGTGTGAGGCAGTAGCCTTTAAGGAATTTTTTTTTAATTAGCACAATTCTAGAATAAATTAGGATGCCAGAAGAAGACAAATCCTTCTGGTGGTAGGCTTCACAGATATTGCATTAATGGGGATCATTTCTACAAGAGCCTATGAGAGCAACTTGGGAAGAAGCTTCAGAGAAGGAATGGGAGAACCCCTGAAATGGAGGAGACTGATGAGGCGAAGAGGGTAGAAAGAGAAGACGTTTGTGGAAACTACCTAAAGGAGACTGAGAAGGGTGAGAAGGAACAGTCTAGAAGCAGGGCCCTAAGAATTATGGGATCTCTTCTCCCACGAACTGCAACTGACTCAAAACTTCTTGTTTATAGAAACAAATCTATGTGAAAAAGGCCAGCAATGCTTCTCTAAAATGGTCTTCCCGCAGCCAAAAACCAGAAGAAACTGCAGAGGACAGATGCAGCTGACTCATCCATTCTGCTCCCCAGAGCCACTCCATTACTGGCAGCAAACACCATCAAGACAGAATGGTTCCTGTCATGTGATTTCTTTTTGCAGCATTTAAAGCAAAGAGCCCCAAGAGCTGAGTTGTTCCAACTTGCTAAATGAGACCTAAATGCCACAGATGGGGCTTCAAGAGTAGACAACTCTCGGGGTGACGAAGAGAGACACTAGCAGGAGCGCCCTCTTCTTCAAGAAAAAGACTGTTCCAGGAAGATCTTTGAATCTCTTAGCTTCAGAATCCATCTGGGGTGGGCAAACTTCTTTTGAAAAGGACTAGGGAGTAAATACTGTAGGATCTGAGGGCCGTCTGTTGCAACTACACAGTTTGGCCACTGGGGTGAGGATGGCGCTATCAGCAACACATGCTGCACTTTGTAAAATTAGGAGGCCAGAAAGAGCTTGCCCATAGGTCATAGTTCTCGGACCCTGAGGATAGAAGAAACAGGACAGAGAAGAGTTTTAGGCTGTGGATTCCAGTTCCAGCTCTCTCTGCACCAGCTGGTTGGGCCTCTGCATTGAAATGTCCTCATTTTTTACACTAGGATAGGTAGCTATTAGGAGATTGAAGGAGACCAGGAATGTGTGTGCACTTTGAAAACAAAAGGAACTGTGGATTAGTTTCTTGGGGCCTCGGGAAATGCTTCTAAGCTGGGGGAATGGGTGGGTGGGTCTTCCTCTACTATATTATCTAGAAAAGGAATTCTGTGCTGCTGTCATTTGTGATGAAGGAATCATAGGAAAAATCCCGTGTCTTAGTAGCAAATGCCTATTTTCTGCATTACTGTCCCACAGCAAAGAAAGACCAGATTGCTGAGGACTTCTTCTTCTTCTTCTTCTTTTTTTTTTAATTCCATGGGTGGGCAGCATCCTACCAAGTTTAAGATGGAGTGGTTTTTAAAGATACTTAGAGAAATTGCTGGGGGTTATTGTCTTGGGACAAAAGGGGCTGGGGTACCTGTTTTCCTTCTGGGAGAAAGACGAAGCTACAGGATAATTTTAAATTGCAGAACCACTTGCTGTAGAGTGTGTCACTTTGCTCAAATTTGGTTCTTATTTCAAAACTAGCCCATTTTAAGATTGTCCAAAATCTGCTATTCTTAAGCTATGAATATATCAAAGATTGTCATCATCTTCTACTTTTCAAAAGTTTTTCCAATAGAACAAATAAACCCATATTTTAGGGAAGGGGGAGGGCTGGTTCTTGTTGGTAAGAAAAAATAAATACCTACATACATACACACATAGACACACAGGTAGGCAGGCAGCTTTCAAACTGTTTTGAAAGGAAAAAACTTCATTGACTATTTGAACTAGGGTTCTAAGAGAAATATAAATTGATGCAATGTGAATACAACGTAATGAATATTTTTTTAAAAATTAGAATGCCACAAATTAGAACAGTAATAGATAACTTATTGACTCCTGAGTAGTATTTTGCAGGCATTATCTTATTTTAGGAATTCCAGGGTTTTTTTTGTTTTTTTGTTTTTAAGATTTTATTTATTTATTTATTTGACACAGAGAGATTACAAGTAGGCAGAGAGGCAGGCAGAGAGGCAGGGAGAGGAGGAAGCAAGCTCCCTGCTGAGCAGAGAGCCCGATGCGGGCCTCGATCCCAGGACCCTGAGATCATGACCTGAGACGAAAGCAGAGGCTTTAACCCACCGAGCCACCCAGGTGCCCAGGAATTCCAGGTTTTTAAGAATATGTGCGTTACCTCATAGCAATGGGAGCCCTGGCTTTAATTTAAAAAAAAAAAAAAAGGATTTGTATAGTTTTGAGGGAAATTGTGATTACCATTTTTAAATCTGTTTTCTAGTCACATTCTATTTAGGTAAATAGAGGTGAGGCAGCAAGTTCATCTCCTAGGGAAGGACCCGTGTGAAATGGAGCCCACTCTGTCTGGGAACACTTCTCCCACCACACTGAATTGAGAGCGCCTCCAATACTCTCTTGCAGGCAACTTCACAGGCCAGAAGCTCCTAGAGGCACACACCAGCTCAAAGACGGCCCCTGGCATTGATTATCAACTAAGCTGAGCAAAGATGGCACCTCCTTGCTATCGAAGGAGAACGGAAATACCTGATTTTACCCATTGGGACCATCCGGGTAGCTGGGCAGGAGACGATATTAAATGAGCTAATGCACTGGACTCTGATCAAAGTGGAAAGTCATGACTATTTTCTCATGACGAAGACCGTAAGATGGGCTTTAGACTAAGCAAGGCCGGCATGGGAACAGACAGGAGTGAGGTAAATTCCTGACTTGAGTTACCTTCATCCGTGGAAGGTCTCAGTTGGGAAGGCTGCCGAAAAGCACGGTAAGCTTCAGGACAAGGAGAGGAGCTGGTGAACAGAGGCATCTGAGGAGAGTGTCCTAGGAACACCGCCTGCTCTTCTGTGGAGGTAAAAGAGAGGTCGCTGCTCTTGTCACCTGAGCCCTGGGTAGAGTCTATGGTATCCTTCGACAGTGATGTCTCCACCATGGAGTCCCCAAGAGACAATGGTGAAGGGCCGAGGGGAGAGGCAGTGTCCCTTCCAAAGTGGTTCCCGCTGTTCCCCACTGTCGGCACCGAAGAGGGCGAACCCTGAGGCTGTTGCTGCTCACACTGGGGGTTAATCCAGGCAGCTTTGTGCCTCATGAATCTGATGTCTGAGGGGCAAGGAGGTTGGTCAGTGTCCAGGAGGCTGGGGGAACCATCAAAGTCGCCAGGGTCACTGCTGTCCCTTTCCCATGAGTCCACCGGAGAATCCTGCCGGCCTGTAGACTGTGACACCATCTTTCCAGGCTCAGGGTGGTGTGAATTCTACTGTACTACTGGATTAGGGCCTTGAACTCACCTCAAGGCCAGCATGGAGGCCAGACAGCTTATCTGCAACAAGCAAAAATCATTCAAGGTAAATAAGAACACAGCCATATTTTTAACCCCAAAATCTTTTGAGGAGAAGAAACAAAAAATAAATGAGCTCGTACTTCACCCTGTACGAGACAGTAAATTCCCCCTTGGATTTATAAGAAATAACTAAACAAACACATAAACCAGTCAATCAATCAGCAATACAACTAGCAGCAGACACAGGAAGCATGATATTGGGATAGGAAAGGGTTTTCAAGGCATAAATAATTGAAGATTGTTTTTATATAAGGATAAAGTCATATATGCATACTGTTGATGAAACAGATAAAAGTGTAAGATGGCCATGCATTATTCCAATAAAATTAAATGTCAAACCCCAAATGAGAATACCATTTGGGAAGTAAAGACACATTTTCATAGTTTCTTAGCTTCTTGTTTTTATTTAGTCTGTGTTTGTATTTCAACAAAGTAGACAAGTGGTATGTGAAACTGAGGACAACCACTAGCACTAAAAACTTTGTTTTATGTAACTTAGATTATAATACTGAATTATAATCACAGTAGAAATGTGTGATTATCCTATAATATCTAAAGAACACACTGTGAATCTAGAGTCTATCTTTTCTTTTCTTTTCTTTTCTTTTTTTTACTGGGTTGGGGGAGAGAGAGGAGGAGTGGGGACACAGGGAGAGGGAGAGAGAATCTTAAACAGGCTCCATTCCCAGCATGGAGCCCAATGCAGGCCTTGAGCTCCCGCAACCCTGAGATCATGACCCGAGTGGAAATCAAGAGTTGGCTGCCTAACCTACTGAGCCACCCTAGCATCCCAGTTGGCTCACTTTTAAGCTCACTGTTTGGCTCCAGTTAATAAAGTCATGATTAAAATGAAGAGGGCTACTCCAAAGAGAAGCACTCTGGTCCCTGTAATCACAAGCCCAGCATGTGTCCTTCTACCGCTCCCACTGTCCTTCACACTACGAGGCTCAAGCAACCTTCAACAGCAAAAGTGAGGTCAGCAAGGGGAAGGCCTAGAGATGGAAGCACTTGGCTTAAGTGAGCTTAGCTTAAAGGAAGGTGGAGAACAGAGGTACAAGGTGGTGAACTGAGACTTTGGAATCAATTTCAGGGCTTAAAAAATGAGTGTTAGGTATGCAGATGGCTCCCACTTGCATTCCTGCTCCTGACTTCCCCTGGGACCACCGGCTAGCATATCTTACTGCCTATCTGACATCCATCCAGGGGACATTGCAAACTAACACATTCAAAAAGACGCTAGTTTCCCCCAAATCTGCTCCTTCCTGGTTTTCGCATCTCAAGAAACATACCTCCCAGTTGCTGAAGCCCAAAATCTGGAAGTGATCCCTGATCCAATCTTTCCCTAGCTCTCCATCTTTAATCCATTAGCAAGTTCACATCCATAGCTACCGCCTCATCTAAGCCACCATCTTCTCCTGCTTGCCTCTCCTTCCATCTTCCCAGTGGGTCTCCCTGCTTCTACTTTTTCAACTTACAATCTAGAAGTATGCAGACATCTTCTATTAGCCTACATCAGATGTCAGTCCCCTAATCACCCACCCGCCCCTTGATAGGTCCCCACTGAATCTGGAATAAAATCCAAAATCCTTACCTTTTCCTTAAGGCATGACATGATGCTGTCCTGCAGACCACTCTCACTAACCTCTGTCCATCCCAGGTAAGTCCCAACCACACAGCAAACTCTTACGTCCCACAGGCTCTTGCTCACCCTAATGGTGCTATTCTAGTTCCTCTGCCTGGGCTGCTCTCCCCACAACTGATCATACATCTGGCTCCTTTCTGTCTTGTTGCATGCTTTGGTTTATAAATTACTTCCTCAAAGAAGTCTTTCCTAATTACCTCTCTTAAAGTAGTTCCCCAGTTACTCCCTATCACATCACCTTGCTTAATTTTCATCACAGTTGCCTCACTTCCTGATACATTTTTAGCTCGTCACTGTCATTCCCCTCCACCCTCTACCTATAAGCTCCATGAGAGCAGGGACCTTGTCTGTTCTCCATCAGGCGCAGTTGTCTGTGGGGGCTCCACAAACTTCCGGACTGAAGGAGCAAATCCAACAAAATGAAAATAATGTCATGAGCTGGAGAGAGGACTTCTGTGGTCGACACAGCTGTTCTGTTATTGGGGCAGAATTATCCACACAGGGATAGAAGTGAATCCATGTCTCCTAATGATAGGACATTTTTCTCACCCAACACTTACAAATAGACCAAAGGAAGATATGCAGGAAAGTTGTACCACAATTCCTTGGGTTTTCTTGACTTGGGGGCCTTCTGTTCTAGGTCAAACCTTTTGAAGTGACACATGCACATAGATAAGATACACATAATTTTGCACAATACTGCACAAGCTCCAAATCACCACTCACCAAGTATCACGGGCTCTGGGGGTGACTGCCGGAATTTATCTCAAGCACTTCGTCTTCCTTCTCCAAACCTCAAATCTCACCTGCTGCCCCAATTTCTCTTTGTCGCCCATCTTTTCCTCTCCAATAATTTTGGGTGTCATCATTACAAATGGGAACCATGACTGTGTTTTTATGGAATGCCCCAGACACAGAAGCCTAGAGTGAATGAAGCGTGCACATGGGCCCAAACCCGCCAATCCCACCTCATTCCCGGAAAGGACACTGGTAACCACTTCCAACCTCTTCCTATGAATTAGCATACATATGTCAGATCAGAAGATGGGACCCATACACAAGGCCTCATAGTGGGCAGTATCTATGATGAATCTTTTTTTTTCTCTCAGCAAGGTCTTGAGGGTGCTTATCTTAACTATCTTAACTTTCTATAGTATAAATGTATCGAGATTTACTGAGCCAGACTCCTACCGACAGAAATTTATTTTCAGTTTTTCACTATTATAAAACATACAGCAATGAGCATCTATGTTTGTGTTGCTTTTTGTTGATCTTCTCTCACTAGCTCTCTTCTCTTACAAGTTTCAACTTTAGTTCTGAGTCCATAGTTCCTGATAATGTATTCCCAAGAGAATGAAGCTAGAAGTCGTGTTTTATGCTCAGTTCTCTCCACGTCATAGCTGTCCTTGTGTGAGGGAGACAATTACAGATATGAATGCATAGCCTCCAATCAATGATAAGTAGCAGTGATCCCTGTGCTTTTTACAGACTAAAGGCAATAGTTCAAAAAGAATGATGCTAGTTCTGAGCCTCCCAGATATGGAATTGACTTAAGTGTGATGAGAAAAACAGACTTTCTTTTCAAAAATAATTTCAGAAGCAGATACTTGCTCCACTTCCTTCTAGAAAGATGTTCTTGTTTTACACAAATATCCAGCAGGTGTTGGCTTCTCTGGGTTATAAAATAAGAACATTTAGAGCTGCAGTAAGCCCATAGAGATTCAAAGCCATGTCTAAGGACACAACTGAGTAGTGGCAGAGAGAGGATGACAAGCCGGGCTGGACATACATTAAGGAGCATGAGTTTCTCTGAGAGAGAGACAGACACAGCAGAGAGCAATGATTAGAAATAAAGTCCAGGCCCTAGTCCCAGAGGTCAACAACTCCACTGCTTGATCTTTGGCACAAGACACCATCATATCACTGTGCTGCTCCTTGTCACCTCGCTCGTGGTTTGTCAATTATTCGATTAAACAAGTGTTTACTGAGTACCTACTACATGACTGGCATTGTTTTTGTTCTGGAAGCACCGGAGTAAAATAAGCTCCATGATTCCTCCAGTAGTTTACATTCTGGTAGAGGGGAGATGGTGAATAAAGCTAGACATTCACACATTTCAGTGCTGACAGGCAGTAGGTAATATGGGCCTAAGCGATGGTTGGCATCTTCCCGAAATGCTTCCCACTGTCAAAAATGTTTTTTTTTATAAAAATTTTATTTATTTATTTGACAGAGAGAGTGAGATTACAAGTAGGCAGAGAGGCAGGCAGAGAGAGAGGAGGAAGCAAGCTCCCTGCTGAGCAGGGGGCTTGATCCCAGGACCCTGACATCATGACCTGAGCCGAAGGCAGAGGCTTTAACCCACTGAGCCACCCAGGCACCCCACAAATGGGGTTTTTGAATCAGAGAGACTTAGGTACAAAGATAAAATCAATTTCCAAAAACATTTTAAAGGACGAGAAATCAAAGTGCGAAGCTTACCGTCATTTCTATTGAGGGTGAGCACGGGCCATATTCCTAGTTAACATAACATACATGCAGCAGCAAATGTCCTAGACAAGAGAGAGACTCCTGGATCCCCCCTGCCCAGTCATTCCAGAAGGGTCTCTGCCCCTCAAAGTCAGTGATTCTGTTGAGAATGACTGCATCATGAGGGCAACCTCAGAGCCACGGTGTTGACTGCAAAGAAGCCACTTTTGCAAAAGGGGTGGATGACTCAGTTGGGCATGAGCCACCGTGACCTCTATAGTGACCTCACAAAAGTCTTTCAGACCACAACTGGCCAGCACTTTAATGGCAGAAGAGCAGCTTTTAGCTTCTAGGACCCCTAACAATCTGATGAATAGGCACCAGCACGTCAGATTTAGGATTTTAGATTTTCTCTGCCCCAGCATTAACTACTGATTGAATACATTACTGGGAACATTAAAGACTCATCTTAAATGTCACCTTCTCAGCAATCCCTCCATGGCCCCCCATATATAAGTCATGGCAACTGCCCCAGCTTGTAATTCCTCTCTCCTTACCCACCTCCAGTTTTCTTCTAACTCCTTAGCACGAATCCCCATTTTATTTAATCTCAAAGACTGACATTCATTAGAATGTAAAATCTCTGAGGGTAAAGTTTTAAAAAATTGTACTTGGGACACTACCTTGTTCCCAGAACCTAGAACAGGGGCATATCATAGGTGCTCTGCAAATGTATTCTTTGAGTGTGAATAAAATGAATGAAAGAATGAACAAACAAACAGTACCTAAGTATGGTTCTGTTGGTTATTTCTGTTGCCCAAGAAAGAAAGTTAAGGATATATATCAACCTTTAGAAGAAACTGGAGATCAGGACCTAAAATTCCTGTCAACCATTTCCTTAGAATAAAGAAAGTTAGAGACTACAAATCACAAATAAGAGTTGAGGTGAAAGGTAAAATTCATTTATGCCAATTTTATGGTGGCTTACTGAGCAGGCTCAATAATAAACAAATCCAAGTGAACGGTGGGCATATAAGCTATTTGGGGTTAACACAGTTCCCCAGGCCTCTTCCTCTTTCCATATCTACTTCCCTTTGAGCTGTGACTTTAAAAAGACTCACATCCCCAAAGGATGTCGACAAACTCACACCATCACTTACCAAACAGAAACCATTAAGATGCCCAGTCAAGCGACTCCTCGGCTTCCACAAAGTGGCCAGGAATCAGAGTAAACTGACAGTTTCATACAGCTGTAATGTTACACTTTTGCAACGTGCAATGTACACAGTTACATACTGAATTACACATGCTGAACTCTGTGTTCTAACACGAAGAGCGCCCGGAAGGAAACAGGGCTGTACTGCAATAGTGGCTGAGGCATCCCACGGACTCCTCTCTGACCAACTTGACCTTTGACAATCACCCTTAATCTTAAAGGTTGGCTGTCAAAAGAACACAGCGGAAGGACAGAAAGCAATTATGACAAGTGGGTGGGGTGAGAAGGGGAAGACCCAACAAAGGCAAAGACCAAGGAACATAGATATTTTGCCTAAGAAAAATGCAAGGTTGCCCAAGATGCACAAATGACTAACTTCCTGTGGTCTGCGTATGTCACACTTAACCACTCTCATTCTACAGGATGATAACATGAAATATTTCAGGTTTTACTATGCTGATTTGGGAACTGAAATAATGAACGTTAGGGGACTTGCCCAAAACCTTACCATGAATAACTACCAGAAGTAGAACAAAAAACAAAAGTCTGACACCTTCTCCAAAGCTCCTTCCACTGATATTTACATGTGCCGTTTGGGCTTAACTTAGGATATTTGAAATTTCATTGGTAAAGTATTTTTAAGAATTTTCCCATGAGATCTGTCAAAAAAAAACAAAGGACTAAGAACCACACCACTATACTTGGTTCCATGTTTTTAGAACACCGTGCCTGGGATTTTACGATTATACCTATTTATAAAAAACAAACAAATAAGCAAAATCATTGTACATACATCTCCAGTATCGACTATTTATTTATAAAACTTATATGTGCACAGGTATGCTAATATATTATGTAACTTTAAAATATCATTTTGTTCTTCCTGTCCAATAAATCATCTTGTCTTTGTTTTTGTTTTTAAGATTTTATTTATTTATTTGACAGAGAGAGACACAGCGAGAGAGGGAACACAAGCAGGGGGAGTGGGAGAGGGAGAAGCAGGCTTCCCACCAAGCAGGGAGCCTGATGCAGGGCTCTATCCCAGGACCCTGGGATCATGATCTGAGCCAAATGCAGACGCTTAACAACTGAGCCACCCAGGCGCCCCTCCAATAAATCATCTTGTATCCTAAAGGTACGTACCACCACTCAAATAGTGGTTTACTTAAAACCTTCTATATAAAAAACAATAATAAACAAAAAAATTACCTTTCCCTGAATATTAGACAACAGAATAAGACTTACAAAAAATATTAATATAAACATTAACCCACAGTAATTGTAGAGACCTACCCTTGAATGATGGCGAGGCTCCCACGTTTGGGCAAAATGAAATGGAGAGCCATGTCAGAAAACAGTCTGGCAGTTCCCCAAATGGCTCGACATGCAGTTACTATCTGACCTAGCAGTTCTACTCCTAGGTATGTACTCGAGAGAAGGAAGGCAGATGTCCACATAAGCACTTGTGCACAAATGTGAATGGCAGCATTATTCACAGTAGCCAAGAAGTGGAAACCACCCAAACGTCCATCAACTGATGGATGGGTAAGCAAAGTGTGTGGCCGCCAGACAATGCAATATTATTCGGCCACAGTAAGAAGTGATACACTAAGACATGCCGCAGCACGGGTTGAACCCTGAAAACGTTATACAAAGTGAAACGGCCAATCACAAAAGATATTTCATACAGATAGACACTGTTTTTCAATGAAATCTCCAGTATAGGTAAATCCAAAGAAACAGAACATAGATGAGTGGAGGAAGGAGGAAGGAGGGAATGAGAACATAAAGAGTGATAGCTAAAGGGTACAGGGTATATTTTTGAGGCTCTAAATGTTCTAAAATCACCTGTGGCAATGATGACACATATCTATGAATATACTAAAGCCACTGACCTGTACACTTTGAAAGCGGCATTTTTTAAAGATACGTTTATACAAGGGGGGAGGGAGAGGAAGAGGAAGAGGAAGAGGGAGAGGGAGAGAATACCAAGCAGACCCCAAGCCGAGCATGGAGCCTGAGGCAGGGCTCGATCCTATGACCCTGAAGTCACAATCTGAGCTGAAACCAAGAGTCGGACACTTAACCAACTGTGCCAGCCCAGTGCCCCTGAACTGTACCCTTTAAATGGATGAATTGTATGTTATGTGAATTCTATCTCCATCTCAATAATGTTGTCCAAAAAAATGAAGTGGGAAGAAGTTCCCGTCTTCCTTCAAAAAGATCTAGGAAGCCTAGAGAGTGCTGGTATTGCATGGGCTCGGGGGCTCTGAGGACCACCGGCTGTAAGTCAGGCTGCAAACACAGGCACTGGAAGTTAAGGGGGAAGTAGAGCATAGATAAGGGAATACAGAATATAGGTGCCTAAATAGGTACAAAGAAGAGAGGGGAAGTAGAAGTGAAATTGCCATGACTGAACTACCTGGAAAAAAAAGAAGACAAAAAAACAAAAACCAAGTGCTGGTAAAGACGATATCATGAATGTGAGGGCAACCAGTGACAGGGCACCATCACCGGATCGTACACAATGGTCCAGACGTCAACATCCTCATCTTCAAACCAGCACTGAGAGGCAGGTTCTGCCGGTCCCAACTTATAGATGGGAAACAAAGTCAACGCAGCCAAGTATCGTGCTTCTGTGTGATTAAGGGCCTATCTTTGAGAAGTATATACAGACATGTGTAGAAATCATTGAAAGAATTTCTGACATCTGCTTTAAAATAATCCAGTGGGAAGTGCCAGCAGGGGTTATGGATGAAACCCAATTGACCATGTCAATAATTGTTGAAAATGGGAGAAGGGACCATGTACTGATCCCTTTACTTTTAAGTTTCAAATTTTCCATCAGCAAACTCCCTAGGTAAAAGTTAAAAAACGAAAACAAAAACAAGGGTGCCTGGGTGGCTTAGTTAGTTAAGCATCTAACTCTTGATTTTGGTTCAGGTCTTGATCCCAGGGTTGAGAGATGGAGCCCAGGGCTGTGAGATCGAGCCCCAGGTCGGGTTCCACACTGGGCCTGGAATCTGCTTGAGGTATTCTCTCTCCCTCTGCCCATCCCCCACCCCCTGTCTTGTACACATGTGTGCACTCGCTCTCTCTCTTAAAAAAAAAAGTTAAAAAAAACAAATTAAAGGGGTGCCTGGTGGCTCAGTCAGTGAAGCGACTGCCTTCGGCTCAGGTCATGATCCCAGAGTCCTGGGATCAAGCCCCACATCAGGCTTCTTACTCGGCAGGGAGCCTGTTTCTCCTTCTCCCTCTGTCTGCCTGCCTGTCACTTTCCCTGCTAATGCTCTCTCTCTCTCTCTCTCTCTCTCTGTGTACCAAATAAATAAAATCTTTAAAAAAAGAAAGAAAGAAAGAAAAATTCTACCAGCAGACCAATGGATAAAGATGAGGTATAGATATACAGTGGAATATTAAGCAGCCATCAAAAAATGAAATGTTGTCATTTGCAATGAGTGGGTGGAACTAGAAGGTATTATGCTAAGTGAAATAAGTTCATCAGAGAAAGACAATTATATGATCTCACTGATAGGTGGAATTTAAGAAACAAAACAAAGGATCCCAGGGGAAGAGAGGGAAAAATACAACAAGATGAAACCAGAGAGGGAGATAAACCCTGAGAGACTCTTAATCATAGGGAACAAACTGAGGATTGCTGGGGGGGGGGTGGAGGGATGGGGATAGGGGATGGACATTGGGGAGGGATCCTGATGTAACTGGGTGTTATATGCAACTGATGGATCACTGACCTCTGCCTCTGAATAATACATTATGTTAATTAATTGAACTTAAATTAAAATAATAAAAATAAACAATTTTAAATTTAAAAAAAGAAAAAACTTCGACATTGCTGTATCTGCCCATGTATCCCTGAGTTACCTCTCTGACCTACTTCTCTACTACCTCTACATTCCTACACCTCTATACTCTTCTATTTGCACTCCCTTCCTTATTCAAATTTACCTTTGGAATGAGACTTTCCTCAACACCCTTTTAAAAACTGCATCCCTAAGGTATCTGCTATCCTCGTTTACTGCCCTATTTTTGTTCCCAGGGCACTTATCTTCTACCAACTTAGCCATCGTCATCAGTTCATAACTAACACCTACATGGCATTTACTATGTGCCTGGCCCTGTTCTAGATTCTTCTACACACACACACACACACACACACACACACACACACACACACGATCCTTCTAACAATCTACGAGGTAGCTGTCACAACCCTAGGACCCGAGGCACAGCTTGTAACTGAAGCGTTTCACACCCAGGCAGTCTGCTCCCAAGTTCACATTCTTACCTGAAACAGCACAGGGATGAGGGAAAGACCTTTAAATCTCATGGATCCGAACATCTCTCCAGAATATCAAAATTTATCAAGCACGAAGGGGCTGCTAGCGATGTCAGTGACATGGGCATGCTTACACCTCCCTGGGCCCAAATCTCCACAGGGACTGAGAGTTTAAGAATGAGACCAAAACCAACAAACAAAAACATTTTATATACGTTGTAGGGCAGTTCAAATGATTCGACGATTGAGCCATATTGCTTAAAATACCCTTAAAATGTTCATAAACCAAAGATCAACTCTCCTGACCTACCATATTTAAAATAGCCATCCCTCAAGATGGCTTCTAAGAAAAATTTCTAAATAAAGAAAGAGAGAGTAGGGAAGTAGTTACTTGTATTTCCTGGACAGTTGTTTTCTAACCCACTACAGACTGCTGAAATAAAAGAATGTGGAAGAGTTTAAGGCCACCACATCCTCCAGTCTTTAGCTCCTGAAATCAACAAGACAAAAGCACCTGCTGGTCATGGGTGCTTTTCAAAGTGACCTGCCCCCCAAAAAACTCTGAGGTCTAATTTAAATTTATCTCTTTCAATAAGTGTAAAACTAAGGATCCAAGCACAGAACTAAAGTATTTTTTAAAGTAATTTCCAAACAAAAATTGTTGGGCAGGTCACATTGAAGTGTGTAGATTATTTTGGCTTTTTCTCCTTTGTCATTTTCCAGCCTAAGTTGAGGATGACAAAAACACGTGCTCTGAATCTTCCTTTTACATAATGGAAGTGAAGACTATGCTTTCAGGGATCATTTCTATAGTTTGTTACATACTGGAAGTGTTTCTCTTTCATAGTTCACACTTCATGTTCCAGTGAGAAATACAGCCTCCATTCAATATTCAATAGGATTACTGCGACTATTCTGTGGATGAGAAAACTGAGGCCCAGAGAAAGAAAGTAATGTGAAGCCCACACAGCAGCTCAGCAGTAAACTCAGCCCTAGGATGTGGAACCGGGTTCCAGAGCCCCCAATCTCCCCCTCATGCTGCCTGTATGTGTAGGATAAAACACAGTGCTGAAGTTAAGAAAAAAAAAGGTCCCAATCAAATATAATTTTTATGCCAACCTGAGAAATTCCTTACTTACTAGCCGTGTGACCTTGAATAACGCATTTAACCTCTCTGTGCTTCAGTTTCTTTACAGATTGTTGTGAGAACTGAATGAGTTCTCAGTCCAGCACACAATATTCAACACCATCAGTGTTATTTTATAAAAGCTTACAGTTCAGTTCACGACGGCACAACTAAGGAGACCTAGTTTTATTTCCCTACTTCATAAATGAGTCACCTCTCAACTCCTTTTAATTAAAATGAAAAACCAATCAGAGAGCTCAGTGACATTGACAAGCTTACCTTATTTATCTTTTTAGGAAAGACATATACAGTACAACACACAGGCATTAGTAATGCTCATGTTTATAATGGCTGGAAGGTTGGACATGCTTATTTAAAAAGAATGGCTTAAATTCTAACAGTAACACAACCAACCCTGTGACTCTTTCCTTTCCATGTTAAAAATATGAATCTAAATTTAGTAACAAGAGAAACTATTTAAATTTGGCAATGCTATTATTTGTGTGCCCTCAGACAGGTGGGAAAAACATGTTAGCAAGCAACATACTCTTTCTCTAGCTCTTTACTTCTCTTCCTCTAAAGAGCAATCGAATTGAAATGCTTATTCTTGCATATTTATTCTTGGCTCTGACAGAGTCTTCCCTGTATCAGAAAACAAGAACTCTGACTTCAGAAAGCCAACAATGTTTTCAGAGTTCAATGTTCTCATGAAGAGCATGGCAAATCAAATCTAACCCCCCCCCCCCACTGGCCACTACCAATTTTCCTCAACTTTCTTAGCATCTCCCTCGGGCCCTAAAGAAGATGAGGAAGGCAAAGTTCCTGTCCCCTGATGTCACACTGTGATGCGCAGTGTCAGGTAGCAGTACTGGGAAGAGGAACTGCAACACCCCACCGAGAAACGGGCACACCCCGACACTGTGGACAGGTAAGCAGAAAAATGCCCGCACTACCGGGACGGTGCAGCCTTTAGTCCTCTCCAAATGAGGTTCTGCTGGCGGCCAGGAGGGAGGTGTGGGGAGCAATGTGGTGATATCCTCATTTATAAAACCACACCTCATACTTTTCAAAACACTCCCCTCCCTCCTTCCAAACCATCCAGTGTGGTAGGGCAGAGATTATCCCCCCACTTCTCACCCAAGCAAACTGAGGTTCCAGGAGGTTTCTTGACCTGCCGAAATCTCACTGCTATTCGGCCTTAGGACAGAATGTACAAAACTCGAATATGCGGACCCTCCGCCCTTGGAGCTTTCCCACCACATCTTCAATTCAAAGATCCTTCCAAGTTCCATTGCAATCACGTAGTAAGCACAGTTCTGGAATATGCCCCTTCCTGTCAGTCTTAATTCCCATTTAGGGCTGAATAACCCTTCTTCCAAAGGTTCTCCACATTCTCCAAGCTGACAGCGTCTGCAGTCGCAGGAGCCGGGGTAGCAAACCTCACCGCGCGGCGACAGGCAGGCTGGAGGGGGTGGGGGTGAAATGCAGCGATGCCGCTTTCCCCCGCTGCAATCTCAGCAGGTGGACTTGACTGTGGGCGCTTGACCACCCAATAGGCCGCGCCCTCGCGCTCTCACCTAGCTCGGTGAAATACCAAAAAGTTTGGCTTTTGCCACCAGATGTCCCTGGGTTCGGGTGTGTTGGGGAGGAGGTCCTCCGCGGGCCTTCGCCATCAGTGTGCGCGCTTTTGGGGAACGGGGAAAAGCCATCGCGTCCAGACCACAGAGCCTGGGTCCACGCAGGGCGCAGGCTTTGTGCTCCCTGAAAGTCTCCAAGCGATAAAGTGCCTGGAGGTACCGCTCCCGAGCCTTCCGGATCCAAACCAAGCACGGGGTTTTGCAAGTCAGTTCCATAAAAATCCGACACCCCCGCAGAGGAGCCCCTTCCTACCTTCCCCTCAGGGGCCTCGGCACTACCCTGCCCTGCCCCCGGGTTCGCGCAAGCCTCCGCGGCGCCCCTCGCGCCACCTCACCTCTCCAGCAGCCTCGCCCCGCCCGCGCCCCTACCTCGGGCTCCCCTGCACCCTCACCGCGCCGACAGCCGCCCCCCGCCGGGTGCCCCCACCTCTGGCTCCCGCCGCGCCCCCGGCCCGGGCCGCCGCCTCGCCCCAGCTCGCCAGGTGAGCGCAGCGCGCGGGC
>LNAC01001522.1:66799-79769 GCA_002007465.1 Ailurus styani | reverse complement strand
GCGCGCGGCGGGGGAAGCGGCGCCCTGACGCTGCCACGCCGCCGGCACTCCGCCCCCCGCCCAGATCTCGGGCTCCCGCCGCGATGCGAGAAGGCCCCCGGGGAAGCGGAGCGCGGCTCCCGAGCCTGCGGCTTGCTGGGAGCCGCGGAGGACGCGAGCCGGAACGAGCTTGGGCCCCCGCGCTCCTCCGGCCCCCGCGCCCGCGTCCCCGGCGCCCACCTCCGAGCCCCGGGTGACGCCGCCGTGCTCCCCTCGCCCCGGGCCCCTGCCCCAAATCAGGCCCTGCCCTCGCTGGGGGCCCAGACGCAGCCGCGCTGCCGGGGGTCGAAACGCGGAGGAAAAGGCAGACCTGGAGGACAGGATTCCCGGCGCCAGACGCCCCAAGCGGCGGTCTTAGCAGCCGTGCAACGGCCTGAAGCGCGGCACCGTCCTCCTCGGTCATTGGGATTTGTCTGCAGGGAACTGTGTGCGCCCAGCGGGGGCCTAGAACTTATCCGGAGCGTGACCTCGGCTGGCTGCTGCACGCGGAGCCCCACTCTGAGGACTCCCCTGGAGTTCTTCCCACCTCATCGTCACCTCGTGTTCTTGAAGCGAGGCTTGGCTGTTCCGTTACATCTATGCCGCGAGTCGCATCCAGATCTAGGTGGATGCTGGCGAGGAGCTGCCAACCCAAACAGAAAGTTTTCACAGTTAGAAACCTAAGCCCTGATGATTCACATACCTGTACCCCTTGGGCAAAGAATAAAAATAAAATAAAGAAAGAAAGAAGCCCTGACTCGGTTTAGCAGGGCAGGGTGCACGACGTGCCTTCGCCCCTAGGGAGCTTCAGCGCACTCCAGCAGCGCCCCAATCTCTCTCTCTTGGGGAAGGAGTCTCAGAGTTACCTACCCCCATAACAATTGGCAAGTGAGCCTGTCTGGGATTACTTAAAAGAATCCCTTCTGCAGGGTGAAACCAACCGCATCGTACCCGGCTTGGTTCCTTGGCTTTGTCCTGTGTCACTTCTAGGTTGTGGAACCAGGTAATAGGTATGTTGGCCTTTATGTGCTGGACGGCTCTCTCTCTGGAACACCCCCTCCCTGGCACAGCCTAGAGTGGAGTGGCTAAGGGGCTGCTCCAGGGAGTCCCTGCTCTCTCGGAAGACAGTGGGATCCAGTATCAAAGCTGGTTGATATGCTAGCTGCCAACCATCCCACTTTTGTTGACCACTGCCTGTTTGGAGACCAGAGTTGCTTAGAACTGCAAGGACTCTGGACGTTTGGGGCTCCGTCTCAGGAATTCAGATAGGCTGAAAGCAGACTGGGAAGGGCTTACATTAAAGTAGGAGGAAGGGAGGGAGGGAGGGAAGGAGGGAACGAGAGAGGGAGAGGGGAGGGGAAGGTTGTAAATGTGTGCTGCTCTCCTATGTATCAGGTACTTTTCCAAATTATTTTGAGTTATCCTATCAACATTCCTGCAAATAACAAATCATTTGCTTCCATTTCACAAAGGAGAAATATGTGTCTTAAAGAGGTTAAGTTACGGGCGCCTGGGTGGCTCAGTGGGTTAAAGCCTCTGCCTTCAGCTCAGGTCGTGATCTCAGGGTCCTGAAATCGAGGCCCGCATCGGGCTCCCTGCTCAGCGGGGAGCCTACTTCCTCCTGCCTCTCTGCCTACTTGTGATATCTCTCTCTCTCTCTCTCTCTCTCTCTTTCTCTCTCTGTGTCAAATAAATACATAAAATCTTAAAAAAAAAAAAAGGTTAAGTTACTTGCCCAAGGTCACACAACTACTAAAGCACGGTCAGTCTTTAAAGACCAGTGTCTCTAACACCAACCCCTATGTGCATTATCCACCATGTTATTAGCAAGACACAGAAAAATAACGAAACCGAGGGGCAAAACAAGAGCTTTCCCAGGACTATATAAAAGAGAAGAGGGATCAAGAGGAAGAGGAGAGAAAGAATGTTATGCAAAGTAAATCAGTCAGTCTACTAGTCAAGAAGAACCTCAAAATACAAAAAGTAAACTGTACTAGGTGGTGGCCTGGACAAGTCCAAGATAAGAAAAGCATTCTTGTGATGGCACTAGGAGATTTTAGAGCAAGATGTAAGATTTGGTCAGTTCCCTTTGAAGTCACTTTGAAATTATCTTCACCAATAGGTAAATAAGCTGGCTCATGCCCTGTTATGTGGACATCCTATAAACTTGGACAAACACGTTCACCAATCACAGATGAAGGAGGCCCATGTTCTGGAAGAGTATCTCTACAACTCAGAAAGAAAGCTCAAGGACAGATTCTTATTTTTTTTTTCCAAATAAGAAATATTCACTGGAAGCCTACTGTCCCCTCCGGGATTAGAATTCTGGAAATAGAATTTCCTAAGTATTAATGCTGAGGATGGCCTTTCCGAGACTGCCTAGCCATTGTTCAATTCTGAGAAAGTCACTGATAAGTACCAGCAAAAAACACTCGGGAAAAGCCGAGGCTGGTTTTCTCTTTCATGGAGGAGGTCATCTTCCAGGTCACAGGACGCTCCCCGCCCCAGGGCCCAAGGGCAGTGAGAGCCTCAGAAACAACTCACCACTTGAGCTCGTCAGGCTCCTGCCCAGCGCCCATCGGTCACGCACAAGGCTCCATTGTGGCCAAGAAAGCCTCATAGGAGACTAGAAGCCTGCCAGCTGCCTGCCCCAACCCAGCCAGACCTCACAAGAAGTGATTTGTGTCATGAGCGGGGATGTGACCCTGTTTTTGAGCTCAGCTAACGAAGGCAGCGAAGGAGAAACCAGTCTCTGGGCAAAACAGGGAGGAGATGAGACGAACGGCATAATCACCTCTGGAAAGGAGCCTACTGATATCACCACGGACATTCAGGGAAGGAGGGATGATCCCGTGGTGGCAGGGAAGTCAACATATGCGACAGGGAGTAGAAGACCCAGGGGAAGCTGCATCTAGATGGTCTCACTTTCTTTTCCTCCTTTCTGTCTGTTGGAAACATCTGTTATCCACAAGAAGACAAATTTGCATGATGCCACTTACATGAGGAACCTAAACAGGCAAATTCATTGAGACTGAAAATATAATAGAGGGTACCAGGGACTGGAGGAGGAGAATGGGGAATTAGTGTTTTATGGGTACAGTTTCTGTTTGGGATGAGAAGAAAGTTCTGGAGATGGATAGTGGTGATGGCTGCACATTATTGCAAATGTACTTAATGGCACTGAATTATATACCTACAAGTAGCTGAATAGTAAATTTTATGCTATGTATATTTTGCCACAATAAAGTATATACGTATGTGTGTATGCATATATATATATATAGAAAATATATGTATTATAATGTTAAATATGTGTAATATATATTTTAAATATAATATGTGTTATAGTATAAATACATATTATATATAAGTATATATATCACATATATGTATTTAAGATCTGTTATCATGATGTGATACTTCTTTGGAGTAAAAACCCAAGCGAAAGCAATGTACTAAGAGACGCCTTCTGCCCCGTAAACTCTCTTCTTGAAGTTTGTCTCGCCTCATTTTGCTTTCCTTTAGGAGTGCCAGGGCCTAGCTTTGGGGTTGTTTGCACCCCTCATTGAGACAGAAGAGTAATCCTGCCATTTTACTACTTGCTTCTGCTGGGGAAAGGCTGCTTGGGGTCTCCGGTGGGCATATTCAGAAATGCCACGTCTTTCAAGAGGCTCCTTACCTTTCAGAGAGAAAGGAAGCTAAAACAGGTTAAACAAACAAACAAACAGAATGTTACTGAGTACATTTAAAGATCGAATTGACTTGATTCGATGATTCATGAATCAGGCAGCAGCCCTTCCTGTGAACAGAAGGGAGCTCCGAGGCTCTGTATGAACATGGAAGGTTTTTAAAGGCAGACCAGGCTTGGGACAAGGAAGTCAAAAACAAAGGAAGGAAACCATAATGAAGTCTTGGTTTCCTCTTGTGGGGGACGAGCGACTCCATTTCAGTCCTGCTGTTCCTTTTGTAACAAGTAAAAGGATTGTGGACTCGGGGGACAATGTTGTTGCTTCCAGCCAACCAGGAATACCAGACACACAACCTCACTGCCCCAGGCACACCCTGACCCCCAGGGTCAGCCTGTTCCAGTGGAAATAACAAGATGAAGGGCATGTGCTCTCAGTCGGACAGATAATCAGTAAACCTTGTCCCTTTTCCCCCTCCTCCTCTCCCCAGTACACAGTTTCTACTTTTCCTCTTTGAAGATGCCCTTAGCTAGGCCAGGAGAACCAGAAGGTGCACCTGTCCTGTGGCCTACTCTCACAAGAAATGAGTATACAGAAAAATTTGGGGTCTCCCGTGAATGCAATGGTACACAGCAATCTGCCATTACAGGTAAAAAAGATTAAGTTGTTTATATTCTGTCTTGCTCTCTGGATTGTGGACCCAGGAGGACCTTAGTCAATTCTGCATTTCCTCCCCCACAACCTCCTTCCAGCGGGCCTGGTCCCGTGCTTTTCATGTTTCTGGTGCTCCATGTATTTGTTAATTGCTCAGGTAGCTTGAGGGGTGTGATTTGAATGCCACCACACAGAAAAGAAAGACATTAGGCTAAAATTATCTCATGTTTGGGAACTCTTCATGTGTCTAATGTTCAGTTTCTTAGTTGACATTTAAAGTGCTCTCTACTGTGATCTCAACCCAATTTCCAGTCTCTTCTCTCACTCACGCCCCAATTACCCTAAGACCCTCAATGGGCCACCAATTGCTCTGGGAACCTCCTTCACATTTTCCTACTTTCCTACCTCAAGCCATTGACCACAGCTTAAATTTTTCACACTGACTTCTCAGCACTGACCTGATACATCTGTTTTTCTTGCCCGACATTTCATTAGCCTTTTTGGTAGCCTTCTAGCCCTGTTTAGACAATTCCTTATGTCATTTCCACGTGGACTGTTTGATAAGGAAAGACTAAAACACCTAGGTTAAATCCTGTGTGGCTGGTAGAAATATTTTTCTCTGTAACTTGGATACCAAAAAAAAAAAATCTACCTTGTTTTTCTAAATTTTTTTCTAAATCAAATTAAGTTGACTCAGTATCCCTACGTGAAAAAGTATCAAGAAAAATCTGTCGTGTGCTGGAGAGCCTCACCCCCTCCTTAGAGTTTCTTAAGAGCTCAGGTACCTATGTAACATCTGAGGAAAGATTTCCGGTCTCTTCCATCAAGGTCACTGCAGAGATTCTCATTTTTGAAAACTATTAAGTTGAACAGTCCCATCACTCTATGCTCAGTGTGGTGATTCAGTCACTTAGCATTCAAAAGCTGCCCCTTCAGAGTCTGTCCCTCTCTCACAGACCTTCTTTGCCCTTCCCATTTAAAAAAATATATTCTTCTTTTTGAAGAAGCCACTTCCCACTCAGACAACTCCTGCCTCTCTGTTTGCTGTACCACACAATCACAATTAAGTTAAACACACAATCTCCTAACTCTGCCCTGAGGTACTTAAAGGCCTACTGACCTTCCTCAGGGAGATGGGAGAAGAGTGGTCTCAATCATTCAGATTTTTCTGCGAAGCATGAAGAATAAAACAAGTGCATCTCCCAAGAAAATATCATGAACAATAAAATACAAATAAAGTCCTCAATCAATTATTTCCCCACGTTAAGTTATAATCTTTTAATGTGCCAGTAAAGTGAATACCAACCAGCAGCCACTAGGCCATTCAGCTTGATTTGATTCTCTAATTTCATGCCCTTCATGCTGGCTGCAGTTTAAAAGTAGTTTTTCTGTATCAGTTTGCCTGCAGGCAAGGAAAGTGCTGACCAGCCACCATGGGCATTCCCACCTACACAATGCCCCCAAAGTTACATTTTTCATAGTAAACGGTAATAAATGATCATTCCTCCTTACATAGTAATCTCCAGTGAGTTTGGTCAAATAGTAATAAGTGATCATTCCTCCTTACATATTAATCTCCAGTGAGTTTGGTCAAATTAAGTTAAATCAACTCCAGTGAGTTGTAAAAGGAGGAGTAATGGTCCCCCAAAGACATCCACATCCTCATCCCCAGAACCTGTAATCAGGTCATGTTACATGGCAAAGGGGAATGTAGGTTGTAGAGAGAATTAAGGTCACTGATCAACTGACTTCAAGATGAGATAATCCTGGACCATTCACATGTCCCAGTATAATCACAAGGGTGCTTATAAGGAAACGAGGGAGGCAGGAGAATCCAAGTGATGCAATGGGACAGAGATTAGCCAGCCATTGTTGGCTTTGAAGATGAAAACAGGCCAGCAACCAAAGAGTGAAGGCAATCTCTAGAAGCTGGAACAGAGAAGGAAACAGATTCTTCCGTGGAGCCTCCAGAAGGAACACAGCCCTGCTGACACCTTGATTTTAACCCTGTGAGATCCATTTCAGGCTTTTGACCTCCAGAACCGCATGATAATAAATTTGTGTTGTTTTAAGTTACAGAGCCCAAGAGACTGAGTGATTTTGGCTGCACTGATGAAATGCGGTTTTTGGAGCAGCAAGGTAGTACCCTTGCCAAGTGGTTTCCTGGATTCCATTGGAAATAGCTTAATTTTTTTCTCTCTAATCATCAAAGTGCTTTGAACATAAGAGAGCTAAGAAGATATAAAAATATCTGCTGAATAAATAAATTTTGGCAAAATATAGAGTCTGTGAGCCATGATTGGTGTATCTTGGATCGCTTGGATAACCATCTCTCTCTCTCTCTAGCTAATTGTGAATGAATGCCTCTGCTATCAAGAAATTAGTAGTTAAATTATACAGGCTTGAAGTAACAGAGAAATCTGTGAAGATAATACCCAGTTCTCTCTTCTGCTTACAGAGAAAATGTGGACTCAATTTAAAAATCAATGTCAGTCTCAGCAGACAGTAGTGACTTCCCTTACAAGAGGAAGCTTCATTTCTACGCAGCAGCGTGAGGAAGCTCTTCAGGCTGGCTGGTGAGAGAGCCTGTGACATTCTTGTCAACACAGCTGACACCCATATTTCCTACAACATGCAACACTAGACCTATTTGAAGAAGGAAAGACAAGTAGAGCGTTTCAATGAATCATTACAACCGTTGGCCTACTAAAAAGGGCTCCCAAGAGTCCTGGGGTTGGAACCTCTGTCAGAGAGTCAAACCCAATGTAAACAAAAAGGTCCCTTGAAAAATGTCATTAGTTGAAAATTGTTGACTTAAGATCTCTCCCGGGGAGAGCTCTGCTTCTTGCATTCAGCTGTCAACAGAGCTGATGCACTGACGTAGGCACATGCACATTCATTGGGCTCCTCTGGGCGATGGGACCACTTTTCTTATGTTCATCGTTTCTAACCCATGCTGTATTTCTTTGGCTTTGAGACAGTCTTGTTTCAATGAGCAGAAATAGGTGCAACCCAAAGAAGAAAAAGAAAGCCTGGGTGGTTCCTGTTGCTGCTCTAAGTTGAGCTTGGGGGAACACAAGAGGGAAGAGTGAGGGGAGGAGGCTGGAGGTGAAAGGCTAAGGCCACATTAAGGTGTTGGAGCCTTAGCCTGAGGGCTGGGGAGCTATTACAGGGTTCAGAACGATGGGACAGGATCAGGTTGGGAGCCTGGTGATATTTGCATTTTCCTTCCTTGGTGATGTTAATGTCTTAACTTCTCCAACTTTCCTGTGCATGGAAATCCCCTCGAGTCTCGAAAAAAGGCAGAGCTGAACCCAGCAGTTCTCTGGCTGCGCCCCAGATGCTACAAGCTCTGAGGTGATACCAGGACTGCGGACCACATTTTGAGGACCAAAGCGAAACAGAATCACTTGTGAGCATCCACCATGGATTTTTTCCAGAGCCTGGAAGAAGGCAAGTGAGCAGCTGGAGGGCACACACAAAGCTCTTTTCCATCTTCAAATAAGTCTGTGTTTTCCTGGGGTGACCTAATAGCCCGGGCAAAGAACATTGTGACAATGTACTGAGTCATTCTTTCTGAGCCCTTTGCTCGTTCTGAACCATTACTCCCATTACTCGAGCTCTCTGCACCTTCAGCTCAGAGCTCCCTGTCTCGTCCTGCTCTCTCTGTGTGTACTTATTTACAAATAGGCTTTGAAGTTCCTTTTTCCCAATGTCTTGAGCAGGATTGACTTCTCCATTTCTCGAGGTCAACATCAAGCCAACATTCGATTCTTCAAAAACGGACCATCATGCCTCAGTTTGGATGACTTAGAGATGTGAAGGAAAGTTGCAGAAAAATAAATTAGGTCCGTTTAAACTGATGTTACAGAGAGAAGCACAGGACTTGTCAAGCCTTTGTTTCATCAAAATAACATAGCCACATACCACTGTATAGTATAAATGACATGATAAGTCTAAAGTAGTGACCATAAAGTCTAGTACACAGGAAGCATCCAATGTGTGCCTGTATAATTTACTATATTAAACTGCATTAAATTTAGGTGTTCTCTTCCTTACAACCTCAGAAAGACAGTATAATTCACTAGCTATTGCTCAAGACTTTTATTGACTAATAGATCAATAGAACAAAAGAGAGAGTTTGAACGGACTCAGATACACATGGCCACTTGGCCACTTAATTGGCAACAAAGGGGCCACTGCAGCTCAGTGGGGGAAAGATGACCCTTTCATAACTGGTGCTTGGGCAGTTTGACACCATGTGGGATACAACTGAACCTTGACCTTTATTTCACACAATACACAAAAATTAACTTGAGAGCGATTGCAGACCTTAAGGTGAAAGGTAGAACTGTAGAAATCCTTCTTTAAAACACACATAAGAGAATACCTTTGTGATTTGGAGGCAAATAAAGATTACTTAATCAGGACACAGGAAGCACTAACCATAAAAGTTAAAACTAGTATTTGAAATAATATATTCAATAATACCTACAATTTAGTCATGTCTTTTCTATTAGCTACAGTTTGTATTTATTCGAGATTTACAAGGTATTGTGAATGAAGACTCAGTCCCATCCAAATACTCACACACGAAGCCTTAAATTTCACATTCATTTCGCAGAGACATTACAATTGTAAAATACCAGTCCCTTTCCCAACTAATGATTTCTAAGAGAGAACAAAAAAGAGGCCTCAGTCATGCTTTTAGAATCCCACTAAAAAGACAGCAGCCCAGAAAGAAAACTGGGTGTTGGTGCAGAGAGCTCCTGATGAATCCGTGGGCATCATGTTGGGTCATGTGACCCTCCCACCCACAGGAGCGATCATCTCTTTCTCAAACCTTTTTTTTTAAGAGTATTTATTTATTTATTTGAGAGAGGACTGTGCAAGAGAGATAGAGAGAGGGCAGGGGCTGGGCAGAGGGAGAGGGAGAAGCAGACTCCCCGATGAGCAGGGAGCTCATCACAGGGCTTGATCCCAGGCCCCCCAGGGTCATGATCTGAGCTGAAGGCAAACCAAACCCTTAAGGGACTGGGCCACCCAGGCACCCCTCAAACCATTTTAAGCAAGCAATTCGCAGTCAAACTTGAGAGTGAGCTTACTGACATTAAAGTTTGGTAGTTCCAGGAAAGTCTTTGAATAAAATGCGAGACCATCATTTGTGCAATTATACATTGGATTATTCTGTCAGAAAAGAAGATGATAAGGTAGATAAATTCTGAAAGCCCTGCGACATCAGAATTCTTAGTTTACGTATTACTTTAACTGCTTTTTTCCAAGCTATAATTTATGTAACACATTTGATTCCCTGACTTATCTTCTTTGTAGCATCCAATCCATTTTGATTTTCCCAAGTCTTCCCTTCATTGTTTTTGGTTCCCTCCTAAATCTTCTCAAGTTAACAGTAGAACAAGCCACAACAGGATTGGTAGATAAAGCTAGTCTCTTCCTCAGCCAGCAGCCTTCCCTCAGCCTAGTTTTCTGAAACTCAGCGGAGCTGTGTTTGCAGCTGGACTTCCCTGCCAGACACCTGCATGCTCCCCTCTCTCTGCCAGTTACCAGATGCATGCCTTGGGCCAGATGCTTCCTGAGCCTTAAAGTTCCCTTCTCGCAAGAAAGTTCCCTTCTTTGCGAGTAACGCGCAGGGCTTGTGACACACAACACATAGGATTAGACATCCAGATCTCCGCACGGGGTCTGGCACGGAGAACACATCTGACATCATTGGTGTGATGATCACAGCTCTCTTGGGCAGTGGAGCTAAGTTCTGGTTTTGCCCTACACTCGTGTTGTTTAAGGACCATCCCCCAAGTACTTCATGTTCAATCAGATTCTTCTTGATTCCCAGCATCTAACTTCCAAGGGTCCCAAGCTAGTCCCATCATGGAAACTAAGGAAGAAGAGGCACCCTCCTAGTAGAATGAGATGCAGGGTTGAAGACATGGGATCTTTTTATGCCAGGCTTTTACTAATTATCATAAATGAAAAAGTACCTTGCTGAAATGTGTCTCTTTGGTATTGGTATGTATTCCTCAGAGATATGCTAGCACTAAGGGGGACTAACGTTTGTACTCTCAAGGAAACAAAGCAATAGGTAGTATCAATGTTGAGTGTTTATATGACATTGGGCAAGATATTTAAGCTCTTTAAGCCTCAGCGTGCCTAATTGTAAAGCGTGCTGCCAGATAAGAGTATTACTTCAATATGGTGATTATGAAGATTAAAATAGACAATTTGACATTTAGTACAACTTATATAATAAATGTTTAGAACATTACTTATTACTAGTGCTCATAATCGCATTATAACTTATTTTTCCTATCTGTAAGAAAGGATAAAAACACACACTACAGAGGTTTTTAGGAAGATTGAATGAGATAATCTTTTAGAGTTCCTAAGCCTGATTTCAACCTGGGGGCAAGTTTCCCCACATACAACACCAAGAAATTCTGGGACACCAGCAGGGTATCCAAGAATTTTGCTCAATTCTGACACTATCCACCAGGAGATAGCGTCACATTCCACGGTTTAAGGGCTCAGTCCCACGAGACTGCCCACCACCCCATCCCCACTTCAGATGCCAATTTCAAGTCCCAGGCTGCTCCCTGTGCTTCTGGTCAGCTGCTTACAGACTGGAGTTTCCAATGACTTCTTCCCTAGGCTGGATTAATGTGCTAGAGCAGCTCACAGAACTCAAGGAAACACTTACTTATGTTTACTGGTTTGTGAAAGGATATGATAAGGATACAGATGAACAGTCAGATGAATAGGCGCACACAGTGATTGTCCTGAAGGGAGAGCTTGGTCCTCATGGACTCTGGGGACTGCTAGGTAGCATGAGGAAGCATTCTGGTTTCCCAAACATAAAAAAATATCTGAAAAAGACCAAAAAACTACCCAATTTGGGTTTTTAATGACAGCTTCATTACATAATCATGATTGACTAAGTCATTGGCCATTGGCTGATTTAACCTCCTGCCCCCTCCCCTCTCTGACTTTGAGGTCTGGAGGAGGGACTAAAAGTTCCAAACCTTTAATCCCATGGTTGTTCCTCCTGGCAATCAGTCCCCTGCCCTTGGGTGGGTCTAAAAGTCACCTTCATTAATAACAACACACCTATTTCACCTTTATGGCTCTGAAGTGTTTTTAGGAACTGTAGATAATGACAAATATATCTAAGAAATCGATTTGGCCATCTGAATGACCAAAATTTGTATTTCTCAGAAACCACTATATTGCAGATAATATGTAAATATTTAAGAATATGTGTGGTACATTTATGATACATTGTAGGAACTTAATTAATGTTAATTTTTTCAAACAAACTTCTGTTGGTTGGTTGCTTCACCAGGGCTACACGACACACACACACACATACACACACACGATTTTCCCTGGTCCTCATTGATACTACTGAAGCAGGAGGAAATCTATGTATTGTTTCATGAAACTGTGCGCTGCTTAAAAGGCTCAGGTTCAGTCCTACAGATTTGTACCATCAAACTTATTGGATAAATTTGAAATGAGTATTCTTTTTAATGTATTCTTTTCCTTGAATAACATTCTGCTTGGTGAGGGAGTGGGACAGATGCTACTTATCCTGTATCCATTTTTTTTCCTAATCCAAATGGAAATTATAAACGACCTGATCTGTTTAAAACACAAAAATTCAGGGGCTCCTGGGTGGCTCAGTCATTAAGCATCTGCCTTCAGCTCAGGTCATGATCCCAGGGTCTTGGGATTGAGCCCCGCATCTGGCTCCCTCCTCTGCCGCAAGCCTGCTTCTCCCTCTCCCACTCCCCCTGCTTGTGTTCCCTCTCTCACTGTCTCTCTCTCTGTCAAATAAATAAATAAAATCTTAAACACACACACACACACACACACACACACACACACACACACACACACACACACACACATTCCTTTATAGTATTGTTCTATCCCTTGTTATTGCCATCAAAGGCCGGGTGCTTGCCATGTAAATTCTCATAAAGCCAACTGGTCCTTATCATGACCCATTGGCTCTCAGGGCATTTCCCTTTCTGTGAATCAGACATGATTCTTTTATATAGACTTTCATATTTAGATTTATGAGTAACATGGTAATGTGGCCCAGTAAGTGTCTTTTTTTTAAAGTGTCTTTTTTTTTAAACAAAGAAGCATTTGTTCAAGTGGCTAAATATAGCAATTACTCAATATATTCCCCCCTTCAATCTACTTTTTCTTTTTTATTAACGTATAATGTATTATTTGCCCCAGGGGTACAGGTCTGTGAATCATCAGTCTTACACATTTCATAGCACTCACCATAGCGCACACCCTCCCCAATGTCCATAACTCAGCCACCCCATCCCTACCACCTTCACCCCCCAGCAACCCTCAGTTTGTCTCTCTCCCGATTCCATCTTGTTTCATTTTTCCATCCCTATTCCCCATGACCCCCCACCCTGCCTCTCAAATTCCTCATATCAGCAAGATCATATGATAATTGTCTTTCTCTGATTGACTTATTTCACTTAGCATAATACCCTCTAGTTCCATCCACATCATTGCAAATGGCAAGATTTTGGTTTTTTGATGGCTGCATAGTATTCCAGTGTGTGTGTGTG
>LNAC01001522.1:43031-65933 GCA_002007465.1 Ailurus styani | reverse complement strand
TTTTTTTTCCAACACCATTTTTTGAAGAGACTGTCTTTTTTCCATTGGACATTCTTTCCTGCTTTGTTGAAGATTAGTTGACCATAGAGTTGAGGGTAATGTGCACTAGAGAAGAATGTGTATTCTGTTGCTTTGGAATGGAATGTTGTAAATATATCTGTGATGTCCATCTGGTCCAGTGTGTCATTTAAAGCCTTTATTTCCTTGTTGATCTTTTGCTTAGATGATCTGTCCATTTCAGTGAGGGTGATGTTAAAGTCCCCTGCTATTATTATATTACTGTTGATGTGTTTCTTTGATTTTGTTATTAATTGGTTTATATAATTGGCTGCTCCCATGTTAAGGGCATAGATTTTTAAAATTGTTAGATCTTCTTGTTTTATAGATCCTTTAAGTATGATATAGTGTCCTTCCTCATCTCTTATCATAGTCTTTGGCTTAAAATCTAATTTATCTGATATAAGGATTGCCACTCCAGCTTTCTTTTGATGTCTATTAGCATGGTAAATTGTGTTCCACCCCCTCACTTTAAATCTGGAGGTGTCTTTGGGTCTAAAATGAGGTTCTTGTAGACAGTATATCAATGGGTCTTGTTTTTTTTTTTAATCAATTCTGATACCCTATTTCTTTTGATTGGGGCATTTAGCCCATTTACATTCAGGGTAACTATTGAAAGACATGAATTTGGTGCCATTGTATTGCCTGTAAGGTGACTGTTACTGTACATTGCCTCTGTTCCTTTCTAGTCTGTTACTTTTAGGCTCTCTCTTTGCTTAGAAGATCCCTTTCAATATTTCCTGTAGGGCTGGTTTGGTGTTTGCTAATTCTTTTAGTTTTTGTTTGTCCTGGAAGCTTTTTAATCTCTCCTTCTATTTTCAATGACAGCCTAGCTGGATATAGTATTCCAGGCTGCATATGTCTCTCATTTAGTATTCTGACTATATCATGCCAGTCCTTTCTGGCCTGCCAGGTCTCTGTGAATAGGTCTGCTGCCGATCTAATATTTCTACCATTGTATGTTACAGACCTCTTGTCCCAAGCTGCTTTCAGGATTTTCTCTTTGTCCCTGAGACTTGTAAGTGTTACTATTAGATGACAGGGTGTGGACCTATTTTCATTGGTTTTTAGGGAGGTTCTCTGTGCCTCCTGGAAGTTGACAGTTGTTCCCTTTGCCAAATTAGGGAAGTTCTCTGCTATAATTTGCTCCAATATACCTTCTGCCCCTCTCTGTCTTTCTTCTTCTTCTTCTTCTGGGATCCCAATTATTCTAGTATTGTTTCATCTTATGATATCACTTATCTCTCGAATTCTCCCCTCATGGTCCAGTAGTTGTCTCTCTTTTGCTCAGCTTCTTTATTCTCCATCATTTGGTCTTCTATATCACTAATTCTCTTCTGCCTCATCTATTCTAGTAGTAAGAGCCTCCATTTTTTATTGTATCTCATTAATAGCTTTTTTTAATTATAGCTTTTTTTATTTCAACTTGGTTAGATTTTTAGTTCTTTTATTTCTCCAGAAAGGGATTCTCTAATCCTTTCCATGCTTTTTTCAAGCTCAGCTAGCATCTTGATAATCATCATTCTGAACTCTAGTTCTGACATATTACTAATATCCATATTGGTTAGGTACCTAGTCATTGGCACTGCCTCGGTTTTGTTTTTGTTTTTGTTTTTGTTTTTTGTGGTGAGTTTTTCCACCTTGTTATTTTATCCAGATAAAAATAGATGAATGAGAGAACAAAATACTAAAAGGGTAGCAATGACCCCAGAAATATATACACTAACCAAATCAGAAGAAACCCGAAACCAGGGGGAGAAAAAGGGGAGAAAAAAGAAAAAAGAAAAAAATATATATATACACAAAAATAAGGGTAAACATGATGAAGGGATGGAATATGACTGTAAAGATGAAAATTAAAAAAGATTCTAAAAAATGGATTGCTAAGATAAGAAGTTGGTTGAAAAAAGAAAAAAAAAAGAGTAAAGAAAGTGACCAGGCTGGAGACTAGAACAAAGCCATGCACTAGATTTAGGGTATATTGTGATCTATTAGAAGAAATTGTACCCCAAAAGTTTAAAGAAAAAATAACCTATATGTATACTAAAAATAAGGTTAAATACAATGAAGAAACAAAATACAACTATAACAATGAAAATTAAAGATTTTTTAAAAGGTATTGATAAGATAAAATAGTTAAAAACGTTAAAATAGGAAAGAGGAAAAATTCGAGAAAATAGAATAAGAAAAAAATAAAATTTAAAAAATTTAACTTTGAAAGACTAAAGGATCATGAGAAAAAGCCATGAATTCTATGTGTTGCTTTCCCCTAGCTGTGGAGTTCCACAGTTCTCAGTGATTGGTGAACTTGATCTTGGCTGGATGTTCTTGCTGATCTTCTGGGGGAGGGTCCTGTTGCAGTGATTCTCAAATGTCGTTGCCTGAGGCAGAATTGCACCACCCTCGCCAGGGGTCAGGCTAAGTCATCTGCTCGGGTTTGCTCTCTGGAGCTTTTGTTCCCTGAACACTTTCCCTACAGATTTGGAGGAAGGGAATGAAGATGGCGGCCTCCCCCAGTCTCCGCCCTGGAGGAGCCCAGAGCTCAGAACCCCACTCCTCAGTGCATCCTCAGAGAAAAGCAGTCAGTTCCCCCGGTCTCCCTGGTCTCCAGCCACACTCCAAGTTCACCCGGCCTGTGCTTCAGTGTTCCTGTCTCTGATGCATGGCCCTGTTTGGAGTCTCCAAACCCAGCAGATTACTGCAGTGTGCTCCTGCCCCACTCCTCCCACGGGAGGAAGGTGAGTCTCCCCAGATCTGCCACTTGTGGGGTAACTGCTCCATGAGTAGTGGCCCAACTGTCCCTCAGATCATGGTTTAAGGTAACACTGAGCTGAGAGCTCACTCCTCAGCTCCGTCTCTGCAGCCGGCTTCCCCTCTCTGATACCTGGGAGCTCTGCCACACTCAGATACCCCTGGTCTTTCTGTGACCATATGGGTCCTGAGACCTAAGCTCCACCCCCCGCTTAGCATCTGAAGCCACGTCCCTCAGTGGAGCAGACTTCTAAAAGTTCCGATTTTGTGCTCTGCTGCTGTACAGCTTGCTAGGAGCCAGCCCCTGTCCCCATGGTCTGTCCTCCCAAATATTGGCTCGGATTCACTTCTCTGCACATACTACCTTCCAGAAAGTGGTCGATTTTCTGTTCCTAGAATTGCTGCTCTTCTTTTCTTCTATCTCCTGTTGAGTTTGTGGGTGTTCTGAATGGTTTGCTAACTATCTAGCTGAACTCCTGGGACCTGAAGATATTTCTGTTTCCTACTCCTCTGCCATCTTCCTCCCCCACTTCCGCCTACTTTTAGCAACAAAACTGTGCACTGTGTCATTGATGTAAAGCAATAGAGTGTAAGGGATGTGTTTATTTGACCTTGGGCAAGATACTTAAGGTCGCTAAGCCTTAATCTCCTCATGTGTAAAGTGTACACAAGAGTATCTACATCAAATAGAGCAATTATGAAAATTAAATAGACCATATGAATATTTAGTGTGGTTCTGTGTTTGCTTTAAACAACTGATTATCTTTTATTTATTTATTTTTAAGATTTATTTATTTATTTTGGAGAGGGGGGCAGAGCAGAGGGAGAGGGAGAATCCAGAATCAGATTCCCAGCTGAGCACAGAGCCAGACCCCAGGGCTCCATGCATAGCTCCATCCCACAATCCTGAGATCATGACCTGAGCCAAAATCTAGAGTCAGCAGCTTAGCCAACTGAGCTCCCCAGACATCCCAAAATTGATTATCTTTTAAAGATATGTAAGTCATAGGAAAGAAAGTCTTCCTATTTGCCCATATAGTGCCACTTATTTCCCCATGTAGTCCCCATTTCCAGTGCTTATCATTCATTTATGTGGGTCTGGGTTGAGCTGAAGTCAAGCCTAGGCTGATCAGGTCTTGTCTAAACCCACAGTGTGTGTGCAAGTCAGAGCCAGGCCCAGAACGGAGGCCTCTAGACTTCCTAGGAAGAATCTTTGCAACCCCAGCCCATGACCTTTCACCGTTAGAGAAGGTATTGAATAGAATTGTAGGCAAGCGACTGCCTTCAGATTACTCTTGAGCATCAGTTCCCTCTCGGCAATGATGGCGCCATTGACCCACTAAAGGAAAAAGGACCTTGAGCTGCTTCTCCAGCAGTTATCAGTGGCTGGTATTTACAGACAGTGCTGCTGACTTGGGGTAGCTTCTGGCCAAGCAACTAAAGTAAACAGTTTGCAAAATGATCGAATTTATCTCCTTTGTCTCATCTACATTTATTTTTTCATATTTGAGAACGTTTCAGGAAACATATTGGACACTTTGGGAGTTACAATTCTTAAAAATGTTCAAAATGTGGGGCTTTTTATCTGATTTTCAATAAAATACATTTATGTAAGATAGTTGGAATGGAAAAATACTCCAAATTTCTAAATCATATATAATCCTGTAACTTATAGACAATCACTTCCAATATTTTGCTGTATTTCCTTTGTCTTTCTGCATACATATGTGCATGCATGTAATATATATATGTTATATATACACACATATATTACAAAATAGAAAATCACCCTGTATATACAGCATGGTGCAGATTTAAAAAATAATATAAGAGCTCCAGTATTTCTACAATTCATGAAATATCTTTCAAAAAACCTGATTTTGAGTGTTTGTGTAATAGCATACTGCATAACTAATCCGTGATTTATTTAACCAAAGCTCACTGCTTCAGATGATAAAATTATCATCCTGCTGTGGGCTCCCTTTTATGGAAGGGAAAGAAATGCATCTCGGGTACTGCCTAACATATATTATCTTCCGGGGGGAACAATTCATTTGTTTAATACAAAGGGTGGGACAAGCTCTATTTATATTTTTAGACACCAAAGAATACCTTGGTGGTTTAAGTACTCACACGGCAGATACACGAGAAATGACAGCAAAGAAGAACCTCAAATCTTCTTTTTTCTCACCAACTCTACACTTTGCCTGAAGGAGGTCATGTGGTCACCTGACATGTTTAATGAAGATAAACACTTGGTACATCACCTTGATTCCTATATGTAGTTGTTCCCTCACATATTCCCAGAAGGTCCTAAAGAAGTGAAAGCCTGTTTATGAATGACTTATTCTTCCCTTGATAAACCCAGCTCCTACCACATGTTGCTATTCCCCTTAGCCATGCTGAGCTGGTGACAAATGAATTCTAATTTGAGAAGAGATCTGTACTTATAACTGCATGAAAGGGATATTCCAACTAATTTAAATGTAAACTCCTTCCATAAAATTTTTAAAATTAGTTTCAGAGGTAGAATTTAGTGATTCACCAGTGGCATACAACACCCAGCGCTCATCACATCATGTGCCCCCTTAATGCCCATCACCCAGTTACCCCATCTCCCTACCTTCCCCACCCACTCCCGCAACCCTCAGTTTGTTCTCTATAGTTAGGAGTCTCTTATGGTTTGCCTCCCTCTCTATTTTCATCTTATTTTATTTTTCCTTCCCTTCCCCTATGTTCTCCCATACATTTTAAACATATCTAGCTCTTTTATTTCCCAAAGGAGAGATGTCATTTGATTTTCATCCATCAAAAATGTCTTTATGGCATTGCATATGTTTGCCCTGAGCCAGCCACACTCCCTGGCCTGTGCCAGCCCCTCATTCCTTGCCGCCCCCGCTGTGAGCTCTGCCTGGCTCTGTGAGGACGGGGTTACAAGAGATCTTCTGCTCACTGTTAGTTTGTGTTACCGGATCACTGAGTGTGATCAAGAAAGAGTTCTCCAGATGTTGTATGGTGCAGCTTCGTAAATGTATTCTAGTAGCCCGGGGACAGGACCCATGGGCAGAAAGAGCTGCACCCTGGCTCTGTGAAGCTGGTGGTTATATGATTAGTGCTCAAAGGGGGAGGGGACATGCAGGGAGTATGAGATCATTAATGTCTTCTTCAATTCCTGCTTGTAAAATGACTTTCACGAGATTTCTCTGGTGCTTATCATGCTGTTCGATATTAACCATTGATGAAACGTACAGGCAGTCATGAGACTCTTTAAGAATGTAGCAACCAGGATGTATTTGATCCTTATCCAAACTATGCAGGCTATAGGTCAGCCTTCTGAGCTAAAGGTGGACATTTTTCTGCTTCTTTTCCTCCACATCATCAGGATTCATGTTACTGATGAAGCAGTTGATGGCAAGAATAATGGACTATAAACCACTCCGACGGCAAACATCTCAATATCCTTATCCAAAGCACTTGGAAGAAATCATGTCCCAAGTCACGCTACATGCTGGAGTGAGGCGTGAGGGAGGGGCTTGTATATGAACTGGGTTTTAAGGAGGGCAAATGGAAGCGAAGTGGAATTCTGCTTGGGGGAAGGACAGGAAGGAGGTGGGACGGGGCAAGGAAGGACATCTAATCACTTTGTTACAGGATCGTGGGGTTCTTGTCTCACAGAGTCAAAGAATGAATCTCAAGGACACAAAAGGGTGAAGTGAGGGGAAAGTTTATTAAGCGAAGGTGAGAGCAGAAAGGAAAGAAAAAAGCTCTCTAGAGCGAGAGGGGTCCGAACGGATTGCCACTGAGGGCTCTTAGTGGCAGTCTTTTCTTGAGAACTGACTGGGAAGCTGTGGCCTTGAGATGCTTGTGTCTTAGTTTGTTCCCTTATCTCCCGTTCTGCTGTTCTGCTCTGTCTCAGCGTCTCCACCTGCCCGGAATAGCTTGAGAGCCAAGTCAGGGGCCTCCTATCTCTTCTGCCTGTAACTTAACCCCTTCCCTGCTCACGGGACAGGATCTGTGGGCAGAAAGAGCTATACTGGGATTGTGAGCAGTGACTACACTTTTTAAATCCTGGGGTTAGGGATAGCACAAGTCTCCAAGGAATCCAGAAGCAAGGCTCTCAGGACCTCGAGGGGCCAGCTGCTGCCAAGATAAGGTTACTTTTAAACATGAAGGCACTAAGGCAGCCACGAGTTGCTCAAGGAAGGTCACGCTCTGCATGTTCAGGAGTTCATGGGCTGCAAGCTGTAAGGCAATTTTCGTTTAAGCTGCATTTCTTTTGCCTTCGTTTCCCACATCAACTTCATGCCAGGTTTTTCTTTCTCTGATATGATAGCAGTCAAGGAGAGGACAAAAGAGAACCACCTTGCAGGCCTTTGTTGGGTATGTGCCTGGCTTGCACAGGAAAAATTGGTTCCAAAATTGCACACCCTGTGCTTACTCATTGAAGCGTACTTTTACCCTAACACTTATTCCTGAAAACAAGAGTGAGCATTCTGCTAAGACACCTCCCCCGCAAAGTCACCAGCAAATCCTTTTTGTTAACACACACACACACACACACACACACACACACACGTACACACGCACACACTCATCTTCAGCCCTCAGCAGCTGGGAGCAAGGGTAAGAAATAGAACCTGCTGATGTAGCCTTTCGTAACTTAACTGCATGGGGGCCAAACCACCCTCGCGTGGACTATGAGTGAGCTCAGAACAACAGGTAGATTTATGCAATGTCTCAACCACAGTGGAAGGTTCTGACCGGATTGCCAAAATGAGAGGTATTTGTTTTTTCTTCTCTTCTTTCATTCTTTGCTCAGAATGACCACTGCCAACATATAAATCAGCTTTGGGTGATACTACTGATTCAGAAAGCCAACTTTGGAACAAGGCCAATAAGGCACACGACTCTCATGACTCATTTCAAGGCAGAGAATACATTTGGCCTGATTTACACAATTGTTGCACAAACTGACTTTCCAAAAGATTTAGCTTGAATCAAAAGACTCATTCATATCACTCTTTTTTGAAAATTGCTATATTCTAGAATTAGACTATTCAAAGTTCTTTAAGCGGTGTGAATGTGTTTTAGAATTGAGGTACTTCAAAATGTGTTAGTTTGGGCGCCTGGGTGGCTCAGTGGGTTAAAGCCTCTGCTTTCGGCTCAGGTCATGATCTCAGGGTCCTGGGATCGAGGCCCGCATCGGGCTCCCTGCTCAGCGGGGAGCCTGCTTCCCCCTCTCTCTCTCTGCCTGCCTCTCTGCCTCCTTGTGATCTCTCCCCCTCTGTGAAATAAATAAAATCTTTAAAAAAAAAAATGTGTTAGTTTGTTCCCTTTTGGAAGCCCTAGATAAAACTTCTCTTCACAAAGGATTAGTGGTGAGCTATTCCGCATGAATTGCTTTTATCCAAGACTGGCCAGATCTTCCACATTCTCTCCCTACTACAGGACAATGGCCTAAGTAATTCTCCTATTTTTCTATAGAATAAGAGCTTATATACTTACATACCACATTCCAACACAAGTCATTAAGAATTTTTTTTATATTTCTAACAAGTTCTTGGTTTATTTCTTTTTTACCTTATTTTTCAGTGATCCAAGATTCATTGTGTATGCACCACACCCAGTGCTCCATGCAATACGTGCCCTCCTTAATACCCACCACCAGGCTCACCCATCCCCCTCCCCCGCCCCTCCATAACCCTCAGTTTGTTTCTCAGAGTCCACAGTCTCTCATGATTCGTCTCCCCCTCTGATTTACCCCAATTCACTTTTCCTTTCCTTCTTTCATCTCTACTATAAATGTGCAAATGTGGATGTGGGAAGAAAACATCTTATGTTCTTTGTTTGGTTGAAGGGGTAGATAGCAGGCAGCTTGGAGAGAGTTAGGGTTTGGACACCAGAATTGGGTCTTCTACCAAGCAATCTGGAAAACATAGCAACAAACCCTGTCTGGAAACTGCAAGTCACATTACAAAGAAGGCTGGAATGAGAAAAGAGTAAACCTACCAATAATGATTCTTGCTAGATCCTGCTAGGATAGGCAGAAGGACAAAAAAAGGAGCATGTGTTTTAAGAACAATTTTCTCATACAAAAGAGTCACCATCAAAAAAGTAGCCACAAGAAGATAAAGTAAATTTTGGTTCCATTCATAGAAAGTTCAAAGTTGACAAAACGGAACTCTATTTTTTAGGGATCTATCCATAAGTAGTACAGTTAGAAAGAAAAATGAAGAAATAAACACAGAAGTCAGTGTAGTGGTCCCCACTAGGAGAAGGGGCAGGACGGGTTATACCTGGGTGGTTTGTGATTGTGGGTCACGTTCTATTTCTTGATTTGAGTGGTGGCTATACAGGTGTTTGCTAGATTCATTAAATGACACATATGTGTTTCATACATTTATTTTCTGAGTACATGTTTTATTTCACATTAAAAAAATAATATGAAAAAAGTGGCAACATTAATCATCCCTAGGGAGATAAACCTGAGACTTGGGAACTATTGACTATTCAGTGACTGACATACTCCCTGTTATCCCAGAGTGAAATTCTCACCTGGGGATCCCAGGTGCCCTTCATATTTAAGATTAGAGACTGAGGGATGCCTGGGTGGCTCAGTTGGTTAAGCGCCTACCTTCAACTCAGGTCGTGATCCCAGGGTCCTGAGATGGAGTCCCGCATTGGGCTCCTTGGTCAGCGGATATACTGCTTCTCTCTCTGTCTTCCATTCCCCCTGCTTGTGCTTGCTATCTCTCTGACAAATAAAAAAAATCTAGGAAAAAAAAAGATTAGAGGCTGAATGTGCTACTTCCCTTGATGTGGACTTTTCTTTGACAATCTGGGGACCACAGGCAGCAAGGGCAGGAGCTAGAACAAGGAGGGCCCAGCAGAAGACGGGGGAGCAAGATGAGGGAGAAGGCACAGTATGGGCTAGGGAGACCAGAGGTCTCAGTGGGGACCAAAGGTCAAGAAGGTAGAGCTATCGGTGGTA
This sequence comes from Ailurus styani, assembly GCA_002007465.1. Lineage (NCBI taxonomy): Eukaryota > Metazoa > Chordata > Mammalia > Carnivora > Ailuridae > Ailurus > Ailurus styani. Next base: position 56,134 of record LNAC01001522.1, on the reverse strand, counting down.
AGAACAAGGCTATGTGTCTGGGCATCTGGCTGGCTCAATCGGAAAAGCATGTGACTCTTGATCTCAGGGTCGTGAATTTGAGCCCCATGTTGGGCATAGAGATTGCTTAAATAAATAATTTTTTTTAAAAAAAAGAACAAGGCTATGTGTCAAAACTAGGGACTCAAACAGAAGTCTGGACATCTACTAATATTGGCGAGTTTTCAGAAGGAAAACTTAGAGCTCAGGAGATGTGATGCTTAGTCTCCTGGGATGGGCCCAACAGAGTTGGGGAGGGAGAGACTGGTGGGAACTCAAAATTACACAAATCTGCTATGACAGCAGTAGCTCTTGGGGTCCCTGAGGAAGGCAATGTTAGAAATGATCAAGTAAATGAAAGGCAGGTTAATGTAAGGATTCAGTCATTCAAATACTTATTGAAAGCCTCCTATGGGTCAGAAATTTCCAATACTAGGAATTGGAAATTTAGTGTAAACAAAACAGTCTTTGCCTTCCTAGAACTTATGATCTAAGAGGTAGTGAAGGAGCAAGAAGGGCAGATGATAAATAAGTAATTATACAACTAAAAGGTAATTCTACACAGTACTATCAAGAAAACAGGACAGGATAATGGAGAATGGTCGGGGAGGAACTGGTCCTCGAGAATGTTGAGAAAGGCTCTCCTGGAGGAAGGACAAGTAGAAAGACCATGAGATGAGATGTTACTGGCAGTCTGGAAAAGTTGTCAAGGGAAGAAATACAGAAAAAAAGCAGAGATGAGATCTCATGTGATTAAAGTCCAGCTGTTGAACATGGCTCAGGGCCAGGAAAACTGGCTACCTGGAAAACCTGGAAAGATTAAGAACAGCCCCGTCCTGAAGGGACTGAGGTACTTGACCCATTATCAACGTTGGGGGCCCAGGCTTGGCAGAGCCCAACAGGGACCATGACTCCAAGTGGGGCTACTGACCTGGAGCTTGATCCTGGAGAATATGTCAGAAGTCAGAGCCAGGCCTCAGAGCCAGAAAATTCTTCATTTAAGACACACAATTCCATTTCCTGAGCCAATTGTCTTTTCTCCAAGGAAGCCTCAGATCTCTGGTTTGGAGCTCTCGATGTGGTCTATGACATACCACGTGAAGCATATCACAGAGCCTCAAAGCTGGAGAATGCTACTGGATTCTCTCTTCTTGGCTGAGGATGGCTGCCTTAATCCAGTTGTCCTGGGTTATAATACACAGAGATAGACAATGCAGAGAAAGCCCCTTGGCCTCCACAGATGTCTGGAACACATTTTATTTGTCAGGAGCCTACTTGTAGAGTCTCCTGGCAAGAAAGTCTCCTGGAATACTGATCATTGCAAGCCATGGAGTCAAGCAGGATAAGCTTGGTGAACTCATTTCTTGTCTACCTCCTGGCTTGCCTTCGGCATATCTCAGAGATATGGAGGGTTCAGTTCTGGATCACCATGATAAAGTGAGTCTTGTAATAAAGCAAGGCAAATGAATTTTTTAGTTTCCCAGTGTATATAAGCATACTGTATTCTAAGTATACAATAGCATTATGTTTTAAAAAATGTATATACCTGAATTAAAAATATTTTATTGCTAAAAAATGCTAACCCTCATCTGAGCTTTCAGCAAGTCATCATCACTGATCCCAGATCACCATAACAAATATGAGGAAAAAGTTTGAAATATTGTGACAATTACCAAAGTATAACACAGAGACACAAAGTGAGCAAATGCCATTGGAAAAATGACGTCTATAGATTTGCTTGACCGTGGGTTGCCACTAAACCTTCAGTTTGTAAAAAACTCAGCATCTGTGAAGTGTGATAAAATGAAGTATGCCTGTGTTTACAATTAGCCCTTAGCTACTCAATTATGCATTCTGGAAGGGTCCTTTGGCCCAACAGAGCAGCCAGTTCTGGTCCTCCGATGACAAAACAGTTGAGGAAAAGGGCAAAGAGTATGGTTCTATGAGACTCCCCTATGAGAGGCTGAGAGAAATTCCTTCCTATTCCCTCTCCTACAGTGAGGCTTCACCGAGCCTGTCCCCTCCCCAATGAAATCGCTAAAACAGATGACTTAATAATCTTCCTGGCTCACTTCATGGCTTTGTTGAGAGGTCAAATGGGGGAAAACTGTAGATTAGCTGTAGAGTATTATGGAAATTTAAGGGATCATCATTATTATTATTTTATAGTAGGACCACATTAAAATCTATTGCAGGCCCACAACCTCAGTGGTTCAACAGAAAAATGAGTTGATCAGGTCTAAAAGGCCAGGGAGTGGTGTGGTGTTAAATATTGAACAAACCACCCTCAGGGTGGGGGAGCCCCAATTTGTAGCACTTACCAATTTCTTTGGTGTAAATACCGCCAGCATGGGTGATACTGAGCTGCTGATAGGATGCCACCAAACACAGAACTGGGAAGATATGAGCACAATGGTGCAAGCTGGCCCCAGCACACTGTTGGCTGCAGCGGGGACTGGGGGTTCAGTGGGAAACCACAGTCCGTGCCCTCATAGACTAATGCATGGAGGGATTGAGGAGCTATACCATCCAGTAAAGCATCTTTAAGTAGTATAATAAGTAACAAAATCATGTAGTTAAAACAAATATGGGTGTTTATTCCCCCAGTGAAATCTGTGTCCTAATAGGAAACAAAACCTTAAACTAACAAGATGAAGCTTTGCTAGTAGAATTCAGACATAAGTTACAGTCAAGGGATGTCACAGGAAATTCTACCTCTTATAGATAACTGCCTACTTTTTTATGAAGACTGGCTCTAAATATAATGACACTGTAACAGATTATGTTCAATGATCTCAGCTAGGTTATTGGTAAGTATCAAAGGCACTGAGTCTGGGGCGTCTGGGTGGCTCAGTCGGTTAAGCCCCTGACTCTAGATTTTGGCTCAGGTCATGATCTCAGGGGCCTAAGGTCAAACTCTGGGTGGGCTCTGTGCTCTATAGGGAGTCTGCTTGAGATTCTCCGCCCCCGCAGTGTGTGCACTCGTGCACACATGCTCCCTCTCTCTATCTCAAATAAACAAACCAATCTTCAAAGGTACTTAGTCAAAGAAAGGGTAACTAAAGATTAGGCATCTATGAACTAGAAGACCTGCAACCCATTTTTTTAACACCTGCTAGCTCCTGCAGCTACCTGTGCCTACATTGGCTGGGGAAAGGGTGATAGAGTTGGAGGGGGCAGGGGAGGTATGGGAGAGCTTAAGAACCAAGGAGAAGAAGATGTGGACCCCATTAACATTTCCTTGTCCTGCTCTCTTGAAGTCCATAAGTGTACTCATACCACACACTCCTGGGCAACCCTGTCATCTGTCAGGGTTCAAAATTCAGCCGCACCTTCAGGATTTGAGCATCACATAGTCCTTCTCCCTCAGCTGTTCCTTCTAGGCTCTTCTAGTTCTCTGATGGCACTTTCCTCTCTCCTCTTCTGGCTCTTCATATGTAAGGGTTCCCTTCAAGTTTCCACCTTTTCTTCTTTCTATATTTTTTCTTTTAATGTTGACATCAACTCCCCCGATCCTCCTCCATGCAGATCACATCATATTCGCTGATCAAGACCTTCCCTCTCCCTCTGAGTGCTAACCTCCTGTTCAATCACCAGGCGCACACACAGCTGTTTCTCCATAGAACTCTGGAACATCAGTTTAAACCGCGTGTCTGGGGTCAGACTTACCACTTTCCCCTCTAGCCAGTTCCTCCCCTTAAAGTCTCCATTTCTCATAATGGCACAACAGTATTTTCAGTCAGCAAAACTTGAACTCTGAAGTCATTGTTCAAGGTTCCTCTTTCTCTAGTTAATCACTGAGGTGGTTTTCCTACTTATTGGCACCAGTGTCATTCGGGCTATCATGATCTCTCATGGGACCACTTCTCTTGTGTAGCTGTTTCTCTCTGCTCCATCCTGTATCTGGGGAGGAGATCATCAGTCATGGTACCCCATCTAGACTTTACTATTGTCATGTGACCTGAGCTTGGCCAATCAGAGTCCTTCCTTGGAGGTTTCCCAAATTGGAGCTCTAAGAAAGTTTTGGGTTCTCTTAGTTTTATGTTCTTCAGCTTGCAGGTGGAGCTATAAGCATGAATCCAAAACTACTGGTAGCCATGAGCCCTAATGTCTGGAGAAGCCTAAAAGAAAACAGTTGAGTCACAAATAAGAAGCAGCAATGAGAGTCACATCTTTGTTCTTAACCTGATTTCACTTAACATTAAGGGTGGCTCTAGTCCTATCCCCATTCAAAAAGCATGTCGTTAGCTCACAATTATGTAAAGTTGTTTTGTGTTTGTTTGTTTTCATCACAAAGCTATTTGCTGGTATAAGGGAATGGAACCATACACACACTTTTTAAAATATAAGTTAAAATATATGTTCTTGCCCAAAAGGAAGGACCTACAACTTAAATGGTGGGGAAATTCCTCTTCGAGTTACGGAGAAAACAAAGCTGGAATTAATCACCTCTTCCTTCAGCAAATCTGCAGTGCTATAAGGCTTGCTTAGAGTGTGTCTTCTTAAACTGAGTGTGATTCTAACATTCAAAGAGTTGGAACTTAAAATCAATGCAATTCCTAAATGCAATCTCATTATTTCATTTGGTGTGCAAGTGCAGAAACAGCCATCACTTCTGTAATCTTGGGAAAGTGTTACATTATAAAGGCACCTTCCCAAGGGCTTTCCAAGAGTAAGTGCTGACTTTCCTTACTTTTCTCCTTACCCATCAGCCCCCCAAAGAAGATGCAACTCTCTGGTACCTGTTCTAAATCACTTCCTACAACTTTGTAAGTAGGAACGTGTTTGTTTTAGGCTCCTTTCTAGGTTATAAACCCATTTTCTGGTAGAGTTAACTTACTTAAGAAATGTCCTTTGGTGCCCTGTCCTTTATGCACAGCAGCATAAAGCAGCAGGAGTCTATTAGGAAGGGAGTTACCCAAATCAATAAAGCGAGACTCCTGCTCCCACAGAGGTATGATCTGGTACAGTCGTTTTCAAACTTGGCTGCAAGTTGCAGACAGCTGGAGGGTTTCTCTTTCAAGTGGTCTGGGATTGGTCAGGCACACAAGGACCTTTAACTCCTTTAATGAGGCGATCGTGCAGCCCAAACGGAGAACTGTCCTTCTAGATGAAAAGAAGCACTCACGGGGTGCCTGAGGCCCCAGGGGAGGAGTACCCTAAGAGAGAATCCGAGTCCGCAAGTGAGACTCTTACAAAATGCCCGTGTTCTGCCCCCAACTCATGAATTCAGACTCTCAGATCCCAGGGCATTAGTCTGTTTTAAAGGCTCCCTGGGTGATTCTGATACCAGAGATGGTTGAGAACCACTGGAACCCACCTAGGGAGACAGAGTGAGGGGAAGGCTTTCTAGAAGGGGTAACAGCTACGTGGAGACTTGGAAAATACACATGGGTACTTGGACAAAGAGGAAGGCCAGGCCTTGGCATTTACTTTGCTTTTCCCATAATACCCACACAGGCTCTGGATAGAACATTGTAGTTACTGGGTAAACCTCTGTGAAAGAAATGTTCAGAATCACCGAGGCTGCGTAGGCAAGAACATCTGTATTCGTTTCCCAGGGCTGCTGTAACAAAGTACTACCATCTGGACGGCGGAGCACAATCGGAATTCATTCCCTCCAGTTCTGGAAGCGAGGTATCTGAAGCCCAGGTGTCACCAGGGCTCCTTTTTGGAAGCTCTGGGGGGGAATCTACTCCATGCCTTTCTCACTTCTGGGGGCTGCCAGCCATCCTTGACCTTCCTTAGCTTATAAGTGTATCACTCTAGTGTCTGCCTCCATGGTCACATGGCCTTCTTCCCTTGCAGGTGTTTCTGTGTCCAGAATTCCCTCTTATTCTAAGGACCGCAGTCACTGGGTCATCCAGTCCCAGTCTAATCCAGTATGAACTCAACTCGATCACACCAGTAAAGACCCTATCTCTAAATAAGGTCATATTTATAGGTAGCTGGGGTTAGGACTAAGCAGATTGGAGGAGGGGGAACAATTCAACCCACGTGGGATCCCAAAGAGTGAGAGAAGCTGGTTGCCATCAAACAGAGAGAGGCAGGCTAGGGGAGGAGCCTGAACTTGTCCTAGCCTTGTCCCTGCTCTCATTGGATCTGTTCACTTGAGTGAGTGGCTCTGAAACATTTTCCAGTTATGAGCCCCTTGTTTTTGTATGACTGTTCCACACATGATACATCATTAATTTGTGAAGTTACACTTCACATTTTGGGGGAGAAATGAGAAATATTCTGTAAACCAGTTTGAGACTGTGGCATCTTCCGTCCTCCACGTGAGGCCCCTAGCTTTATCGATTTGATTCCTTCTCAGACTAGAGGGCAGTCCACACTCACAGATACAGATGTGTGCGCTAAAGTGGGACAGATGTCACCCTATCTGTTTCTCACTCCGTCTTTGTCTCTCTTCTCCAGGCTCCGTGTTGGTCCTTAGTTTGGGTGTGCCCTGTTGGAAAGGATAAAGACACATGTGACATATTTATTTTTTTTTTTAAATTTTATTACATGTGACATATTTAAAGTTTGATGAAAGGATTGAAGAATTCCAGCTGACTTTTATCCAACCTTAACTCTTAGTTTTCAAGAAGCAGTGTGGCTACATGAATTGGTAAGATTAAAAAGAAATATTTTATCCTATATCCTTCTCCTTAGGAGGCCCCACCTCACTGCCCACACTGTGAACTGGGCAAATAATAAAGTGTAAAGAAAAAAAAAATTTGAGAGTTTGGGGGGGGGGAAGGGAGAGGGAGAGAAAGGATCTTACCCAGGCTCTAAGCACAGCACAGAACCCAGTGCAGGGCTCGATCCCACGACCCTGAGATCATGACCTGAGTCGAAACCAAGAGTCAGACGCTTAACTGATGGAGTCATCCAGGCACCCCTAAACTGTAAAGTGTTTTTTTGATATTTTTTTAAAAGATTTTATTTATTTATTTATTTGACACAGAGAGAGAGAGAGAGAGAGAGAGAGAGAGAGAGAGAGAGAGAACACAAGCAGGGGGAGTGGCAGAGGGAGAGGGAGAAGCAGGCTCCCACAGAGCAGGGAGCCTGATGTGGGGCTTGATCCCAGGACCCCAGGATCATGACCTGAGCCAAAGGCAGACACTTAACAACTGAGCCACCCAGGGGCCCCTGTATAGTGTTTTAATTCAGACATAAGTTGAATGTTTTGAGTATATGACTATGACTTGTACATAAACTTGGAGCCTTCCTGGAGATCCTGAAGTCTCTGAGAGCAGCCTACATTCAGTCTCCACGGCTTAACTTCTGCCTCCTCCTCCCATTGCAGTCTGGCTTGTGTACCCACAACTGCAATGAAAATACTTTCTGAAGATTATTAGAACCTTCTGATTGTCAGATTTCATGGCTTCAGACTTAGAATGGCTAAAGTTTAAAAGACTTCCACAGCAGGTGCCAGTGTCTGACTCTTGGTTTCGGCTCAGGTCATGATCTCAGGGTTGTGAGATCAAGCCCCATGTGGGTTCCATGCTGGGCTTGGAGCCAGATTTAGAATCTCATTCTCTCCCCTCCCCCACCACCCCCAAGCTCTCCCTTTAAAAAAAAAAACTGTCATAGGGAGCACTACCAAGGATGTGGACAGCCTGGAACTCTCAGACACTGCTTGTGGGCATGTAAAATGGTACAACAGCTTCGAAATAGAGGTCAGCGGTTTCTTAAAAAGTTAAACATATCGCAAACAATGAATCATAGAACACTACATCAAAAACTAATGGTGTACTAAATGGTGACTAACATAACATTAAAAAAAAAAAGTTAACCATACACGTATCATATAAGCCAGCCTAAGGATTCACCCAAGAGAAAAGAAAGCACACGTTCATACAAGGACATGAACGTGAATAGTCATAGCAGCTGTATTTGCATTAGCTGAAAACTGGCGAGGACCCAAATGTCCATTAACAGGAGAGTAGATAAACAACTGTGATACATCCCTGCTGTACCCACAATGGAATACGACTCAGCAAAAAGAAAGAAGGAGGGAGGGGATGAGGGAAAGCTATTTATATATGCTCCAAAATGGATGAGTCTCAATCTCAAATAATTAGTCCCATTCCCAAAATAAGGAAGCCAGATTTATTTTTTTAAAGATTTTTATTTACTTATTTGTCAAAGAGAGAGAGAGAGAGAGCACAAGCAGGGGGAAGGGTATGCAGAGGCACAAGCAGGCTTCCCATCGAGCAGGGAGCCTGATGTTGGGCTCAATCCCAGGGCCCTGGGATGATGACCTGAGCCAAAGACGCTTAACCGACTGAGCCACCCAAGCGTCCCCAGGAAGTCAGATATAAAAAGAGTCCATGCTGTAGGATTTCATTTATATCAAATTTCAGAAAATACAAACTAATCCATAGTGATGGATCGGGGGTTGCCTGGGAAGGAGGGGTAGGGGAGGGCAGAGACAAGGGACTACAAAGGACCAGAAGGAAACTTTCGGTGTGATGGGTGTGTTTATCAGCTTCATTGTGGTGTTGGTGGGCATGACCACATAGAAAACGTATGAAATTAAGCACTTGAAATGGTGTGACTTACTGTATGTCAATTACACCTCAAGAGAGCTGTTTTTAAAAGCCTCATGCATGCATTTCAGTCCTATATTTACTGACTTATCAACAGCATTTGGGAAATCTGACAATTTCCTCCTCTTTGAAATGCTCCTCTCCCCAGAGTTCCAGGACATTGTTTCCAGATTTCTTCCTCCCATTGCACACAGGCAGACAGAGGCTATTGCCTTAGCTTGACATATTAGATTAGATTAGAGTTCTCGCCCATTGATTTTAAGCATAGAGACGTATTTGTCCACCATCATTTTGAGCGGCCACAATAATCACAAAAAGCGGGAAAACGTCTAATCAACCTGCAAATCCAAATATCCCTTAAATACTTTTGTATGTCCTGGCTGCCATGACACCAGAAAGGGGTATATAGGTTAGTGTGTTTGGGGGTACTTGGTATTTTTCATCATATGTAAATGACTACTCCTATAAAATAAGGAATCTGGAAAGACAAAATATTCTAAGAACCAGTCCCCAAGGAACCCAACAGCCTTCTCAACAACCTCAAGGCTGCAGAGAGGTAAGGAGTTGACACCCAGGTGCCCAGTTGAGCAATGTGGTTTTTCATCCACCACTTTCACCAATCTGGGGCAGAGAGAGGGTGGGACTTGTCTGGGCTTCGTTCTCCCTCGATGCAGTGCAGACACACATCTCTGGCTTGACCTCCAGGCTTCTATCTTCACCCTGTTCATAGAAGAAGAGCCACTTTTCCAATCCTGACCAGTCTCGCAGCTGCTCACAGCAAGGGCTTCAAGACATAGCAGGTGGCCATGCTTTCCAAAGTTGCCTTGCCTTGCTAGACGATTGAGTAACTTTTATGAGATCGATTGCCAACTTTTTAGTTTGCCCAAGAGTTGCCCAAATATGTTATGACATGTGCTTATTTAATAAGTCCCTACACATGGTTTGAATTTAAGAGATGAAATCTACCAGATTGTGGATCTGTAGTTTGGCCAGGGTGCTGAAGTGCAAAGTCAGGGAATTGCAGCCCAAGGGTCTGTCTACACCATGAGTCACAGTTGTTAATCCTTATAGAAATCACATGCTTTGGTATTGATAGGCGCCTGTTTTGAGATTCCTCTGTTTACTAAATTCACGGTTGTCATGGTAATAACAGTCAAATCTGATTGTTACCAAACTTACTTTTTGTCTTGGTCCAGAAAGCTTTTAGAGGAGTTTATCTTTCAAACGGTGTCAGAAGGTTAGGTGCTCTAAGGGGGAGCAGCAGACAGAGGGAGAAGCAGACTCCCTGCTGAGCAGGGAGCCCAATTCGGGGCTCGATCCCAGAATCCTGGGATCATGACCTGAGCCGAAGGCAGGCGCTTAACTGACTGAGCCTCCCAGGTGCCCCGCTGGCCCTTTTAGGATACTGGAGCCAGCTGGCCAGGAGGCACTATTAATTGTCCATTCCATCAAAGTGTATTTGCATCATGAAGTGGTATTGAAGGAGATGAGAGAAATGAAGTCATTTATAGGAAGATAAAAATAATCACACCCAATCAAAGTCCCAAGACCAGCTTCCCTTGGGGGTGTGTGTTTAGAGAACAGTTGCCTCTAAGAAGCAAACAAGCAGGGCTTCCTCTTTCTATATTGACATGAGTCTTGTCGGTTATTTAAAGACTTTCTTACTTTGGGCCCCTGAACCTCAGAAATGAGACATGCTAGAGAATACAGAAGGGCCTACCCTTACCCCTAGTGATGGTACCAAAACTGCATTTTAACTTTGAAACCTCTCTTTGTGCAAGAGAGAGGCCAGATGGTTCTACTGCTACATATACCACAGTAGGTGAGAGAAACCTTTTTTTAAAGAAATCACCCATCAGAGACTTTAGCTAATATAAGGAAGAATAGAGGCACCTGGGTGGTTCAGTTGGTTAAGAGTCTGAGTCTAGCTTTCAGCTCAGTCTCAGTGCTCAGCACGGAGTCTCAGTGCTCAGCACGGAGTCTGTTTGGGATTCTCTCTCTCCCTCTCTCTGGCCCCCACCAAACTCTCTCTCTCTTTCTCTCTAAAAATAAACAAATAAATCTAAAAAAAAAAAGAAAATATTGTGAATTCCACCAATGTAGACATTTCAATCTGGATAACAAAGAATTCTTCAAATAATAATAGCTAATGTTAATTGAATATTGACTATACGCCAGACTCCATGTGCACTGAACTCATTGAGTTCTCTCAAGACACATTTATGTCTAATCTATTTTACATGTGGGGAAATTAAGGCAGAGTCAATTGCCTAGGGCCATAATCAGATAAATGACAGAACATGGATTGGGACACAGTCGCAGTGACTGTTGACTCCCCCATGATATTCCTGATACGCTGCTGGTCCTGGGGGAATGGTTTTGTCCATTTGTTTTCATCAGTGGGTTTGTTTTTAGTTGATCTTAGTTGGGGGTGGGGATGCTGCGTCAGTGGAGATTGCTTGTAATATCTAAATATTTTAATGTTTACTGAAATGTGTATGTGATGCTAAAATGAGCTCCCTGCCCGGAGGAAGCACTAGCTGTGGAATGGAGGGAGTATGGAACAGGGAGTCCGGAGCCCAGGTCCTGTCCTGGCTCCATCACTCACCAGCCGTGTGATTTGGAGCAAGCAGAGCCTTTGAGCTCACATTCTTTATCAGTGCATTGAGCCCTATCCCCCTTTGTACTCATAGTAGAGGAATAAGGCAGTGCTTTCAGTTCCCTCCAACTTGTAATTATAGTAACAGTTTGGTTTGACGCGACACTTTCCAAAGCACATAGAGAGGCCATGGAATATTTATCTTTTCATCCCCTATAAATCTGGGGTGGGGGGGTCTTCAGGCTTCTTGGAGGTGATTGCTGTCTTTATAGTCTTGTAACAAATAGCAGGTCAGGGAGAACAAAAGGGAGAAGAGTCTTAGGGCCCCCACGAGACAGGTTTTTTATGTGTTCTTTGCTTCCATTATGACCTCCCGCCTTGGTCTTCAATTTACAATCAACATTTACGGCCTCTCTGTGCTCAGCACTGGAGGAATGGGAAGAAGTAGTTGCTCTCCTCAAAATGTAAATCCAGCCCTCGAGAACCGTTGTCAGTCTCTTAGAAGACTGCAGGCAGGTGGGGCACCAAGAAGAAATAGGCAATAGTTTTAACCCAGAAATGTTTTATCAAGAAAATGACACTCAAGGAGACTTGGAAGCTGAACAGCTAGCTGGTCAAGAAAGCGTGCAGATGGGGGAGCTTAAGAGAGGGAAGACAAGAAGCAATTACTTTCTAATCCTATTTCTGCTTACCTCAAAGTACCTGCGCTGGCTACCAACAGAAAGACCGCGTCCAGCCTGACCACATGTGTGGTGGGTGGAATGTCTGAGTTGGAGTTGCTCAGAGCCACTGCTAGCATTAGAAGCAATGAGCTGCGAGGAAGCCATCTTCCTCCAAACAGAAACGAGATGCTGTCAAGCAAATAAAAACGTCAGGAACCAAAACTTTTCATTGTGTTTCTCTTTTAAAAATAAGAGGCCACAAGAGGGCGCCAGACTTCAGTTTTCTGCGGCAGAAAACCAGGGCATGGCAAAGTAGGAAGGAAGAGGTCACAGTTGAAGGGAATTAGCTTTTATCGTTTAAAGTGTATTTTTGTCCTCTAGTAAGAGTAGATATATATTCATAGTACTTTGAATAAATGTGAATATTTATCTTTCAGATTCTAAATTTGGGTTTAAAACACAAAATAAAATACATAAAGTATTGCTCTTTGCAATGGGATTCAGGCCCAGTGTTGAAGGATTGAAGAATCCAATAATGAACTTTCCGGCCCACCCTCTTCTTGATATTCGTCTTCTGGGCTGAGTAGACTATGCCTGTTAACAGGTGCTCTGTTTGTTTATTCATTCTTTTAATAAGTATTTGTTCAGATTCTATTTTGTGCTAGGCAGGTTGCGAGGTGTTGAAATAGGGAAAAAAGACATGGTGAGTGGATAAAGAAACTGTGGTCCACCTGTACTGTTATTCAAGGACAAAAGGAAACAAACCGTCAAGCTATGAAAAGGCTTGGAGGAAGCTTACTTGCATAATACTGAGTGAGAGAAGCTAATATGAAAAAGCCATATACTGTGATTCCAACTACATAACATTTCGAGAAAAGTCGAAACTACGGAGGCAGTAGAAAGATCGGCTGTTGTCAGGGTCTAGGGAGGAGGGCGGGGTGAACAGACAGAGGACTTTCAGCGCCCTGAAACTAACCTGTAGGAGACCATCATGATGGACACATGTTTTTACATATTTGTCAAACCCATAGAACGTACAACACCAATAGCGAACTCTAATGGAAGCTATGGGCTTTGGGGGCTATGAGGTGTCTGTGTCGGCTCATCAGTTGGGCGGTGGTGATGGCAGGGAAGGCTGTGCACGTGTGAGGGCAGGGAGTGCAGGGGAACCCTTTGTACTTCCTGCTCAGCTTTGCTGTGAACCTCAAAGTGCTCTAAAAAAGTCTTTACAAAAAAAGAAAGGAAGGGAGGAAGGAAGGAAGGAAGGAAGGAAGGAAGGAAGGAAGG
>LNAC01001522.1:1892-42747 GCA_002007465.1 Ailurus styani | reverse complement strand
AAGGAAGGGAGGGAGGGAGGGAGGGAGGGAGGAAGGAAGGAAGGAAGGGTGTTGCTCTCAAGGAGCTTAGAGTCTGGGGCGGAATGGACAACCCATGGAACCAAAACAATACCACAGGGGCACTGCTCCAAGGAAGGCTTCAGTGTTGTGGAAGCCCGGGAGAGCGGCCCCACATCTCCCTGCAGGGGTGTGTGTGTGTGTGTGTGTGTGTGTGTGTGTGTGTGTGGCTGGGGAGGCTGGAAGAGCTTCCATTTTTGTGCTGATGGGACCTCTAGTTAGCCGTGAGCTTTTTGGTAAGTCACTTCAACTGCTGGAGCTCTATTTCCTCATCTCTGATTCAGCACTATTGTCCCAGCCGTCTGTAACCCCGGGACATAAAAGTGATCATTTTAGTTGCGATGCCAAGTTCTTTTGTGTGAATGCAGTAAAATACGCAGAACATAAAATGAACCCCTTTAACCATATTTAAGCATCTGGTCCAGTGACCGTACATCCATTTACATTGCCGCATCGCCATCACCACTCTCCATCCATCCCCACAGCTGTCTCACCTTCCAAAAGTGAATCTGTCCCCGCTCCTTCTCCGCTAGTCCCTGGCAATCAGCATTCTACCTTCTGTTTCTAGAAATTCACTCCGCTGGGTACCCTAAGTAAGTGGAGCTGGATAGGATTTGTCCGTGGTGTCTGGCTCATTTCGCTCAGCGCCAGATCTTCAGGCTTCACTCCTGTTGGCCTGGGTCAGAGTCTCATTTTTTTTGAAGGCTGAATATCATTCCATTGCGTGTCAATGGCCACGTCCCTCTGAAGTGGCTGTTTCTGGCCCCAGGAACTGCACGATGGGGAGAAGGAGAGCCCTGGCAGAGAACACACTGCCCGCCCGCCCCCACCTTTTTATCTTTCTGGACCCAAGGACGGCAAGTTCAGACCTTGGTGTTCAGCAACCTCTGCTACTTATGCTGGGACGGCTCATCCATTTCATGAGACAGCCTGGAGCTCCTGCCCGTGGGAGAGCCTTGGATTTTTCTTGATTGTTAGGCAGGAATCTGTTCACCTCCCAAGTAAGAACATGCTCCATTATCAAGTGTCACGGATAGAGAAGCCCGAGAGAACCAAGGCTCGTGCCTTCCCTTCAGCCCTCTCTGGATCTGTTCGGGCTGCCGTAACAAATGCCACAGACTAGGGGGCTTATAAAGAGCAGACATTGATTTCCTCACCATCGTGGAAGCTGCAAGTCTAAGATCAGAGTGCCAGCATGATTGGGGTCTGGTGAGAGCCTTCTTTCAGGCTGTCCTCGGCTAACGTCTCACTATGTCCTCACGTGGGTAGAAGGGGCGAGGGAGCTCTCTGGGGTCTCTTTTATGAAGGCACGGGTCCCACTCGTGAGAGCTCTACCCTCATTGACTCAATCACCTCCCAAAGGCCCCACCCCCTAGCGCCATCCCATCGGGTGTTAAGATTTCAACATATGGGTTGGTGGGGAAGGGGTGGATACAAGCATTCAGTCCACAACACCTCCTTTACCTGAGGCAGCAACAAAACGAGAGTTCAGGGTGTTTGGAACCTGAATGCCCCATTCATGCAGTTTATTAGAGACCAAGGGCGCCTGGGTGGCTCAGTGGGTTAAAGCCTCAGGTCATGATCTCAGGGTCCTGGGATCGAGCCCCGCATCGGGCTCTCTGCTCAGCAGGGAGCCTGCTTCCTCCTCTCTCTCTGCCTGCCTCTCTACCTACTTGGGATCTCTCTGTGTGTGTGTAATAAATAAATAAAATCTTTATCAGAGACTCAAAAATCGAGTATGGAAAATGTGGTCTTAATTACTACCATGTGAAATTGCTCAGTGATGTGGTCGTGAGGAATTAGATTTTGGGAAGAATGAGAAAGTTAAAGCCGGTTTGTTCCAATAGAATTTTATGCCCTCCTCACATGGAGACTAGAGACACGTAGGTGACCACTGGCTGAAAGCATTGCTGTTGGAAACCAGACAGGGAATAGACTGACTTCGAGAGTATTTGCCAAACCTACAATAAAATACTATGGTTTCATTTTCAAAGTGCCTCAGCTGTGAGACTCTCTTGGAGGTTCACAACTGCCTCAATCCCTGCTCTGCTGGAAAACTTTTTGGAGGTGTAGAGCGAAAGGCAGAATCGGGATCTGGGCACAGTTCACTGCTAGGCTAAAAGAATTTCACACTAAGAATAGAGGACACCATTGAGACAGAGCTCAGCTTTTTTTCCATAATTGGAGCAGACTAGTAACATAGGATTGCATATTAGCACACTCTCGATTCATAAAGCCTAAAATAAATCAGGTTGGTCGAATAGGAAACAGATGGCAAGCCTTTTGCCCTCATTTCTAGAAGCCTGGAACTGTAGGTAAAGAATAGTGTTGTGTAGGTGTGCACACTCCGTGAATAGACCACGTGCTTGAAACTCCGAGTCAGTCTTTCCTACCTATAGTGTCTTGGGCAAGCTAGTGAAATCCTCTGAGGTTCAATTTTCTGTAAGATAGAGATAGTAGTTATTGTAGAGTGTTATGAGAATTAAATTGAATGACAAATGTAAAGTCTCTGGTATGATAGTGCTATTGGTGGTTATTATTATTATTATTATGGAATGCTTTTAGGATTCAATCTGTTTTCTCCTAGCCACCTAAACTGTAATCAGAATATAATATGAAAGGCAGTGGGCGCCTGGGTGGCTCAGTTGGTTAAGCGACTGCCTTTGGCTTGGGTCATGATCCCGGAGTCCCAGGATCGAGTCCCGCATCGGGCTCCCAGCTCCATGGGGAGTCAGCTTCTCCCTCTGACCTTCTCCCCTCTCATGCTCTCTCTCCCTCTCTCTCTCTCAAATAAATAAAATCTTTTTTTTTAAGATTTTATTTATTCATTTGACACAGAGAGAGAGATTGCAAGTAGGCAAAGAGGCAGGCAGAGAGAGAGGAGAGAGGAGGAAGCAGGCTCCCTGCTGAGCAGAGAGCCCGTTGTGGGCCTTGATCCCAGGACCCTGGGATCATGACCTGAGCCGAAGGCAGCGGCTTTAACCCACTGAGCCACCCAGGCGCCCTCAAATAAACAAAATCTTTAAAAAAGAAAGAAAGAAAGGCAGTATGCTATAGAAAAAAACCAATGACCTCCATGATCTTGGAGAAATCGTTGTATCTGCCATCTCAAAGCTTGGTTTGGTCATCTGTGCTATGATGACGAAAGCAGCTATGAACTTGACCCCACAAACTGAGATGTACTAGATAACAGTTACATCCTTATATTCTTTTAAAGCCCAGTTAACTCTGACCCTGACCTGGGAGGCAGGAAATGAAGTGTTAATCTTATTGATAGGCTTCTCCCTCCCCCAGGAACATCTGAGAAAGGGCCCTCTCTCTGTCTTTAGCCCATCAGGTGCCCTGGAGCTAGGCCCTTTGTTGAGGTTCTTCAGAGGTAGGTCCCTCTGCTACTTCTTTGCCAAACAAGCACACGGTGTTGGTCGGGCATCAGAGGCCCCATGCAGACTGTCCACCCACCTCAGTGTTCTATCCAGACATTCCTTTATAAAGCCTGGTCACCTGCTAGAGGAGTTGCAAGGCCCAGAGCTCAATTACCAACACTTCACCCCTCTCCTTGTCCCAAACTTGGGAGAAGCTCTTTCCCCACTATGGTATCACAGCTTCTACCCCTTTCCGCCTTAAAGATACTCGCTCCTGTCCTCTCTTCTGGGAAGATAGAGCGTAATTCCCTTTAGGCTTCTAAGAGCTAATGCTGGGAAACTGGAGGTGGCAGTGGGGTTATCTCCAAGAAACTTCTGCTGTGGGCGTTGAAGCAAGAGAACACAAAGGCCCAGCCCCATTCCAAAATCAAAAGAGAGGGTAAAAATCCAAGGAAAATACAACACAAATTAATGTTGCAGTGAATACTATGTTAAGCGGATAAGACTAGCTTGGATGATTCTTAATTTTTCCTCTCTAAGAACTCCCTTCATATTATCATTTCATTCTGCTCCTAAATATCACATTTAAATTATTTCTCTGAAGGGGCACCTGGCTGGCTCAGTCAGTGGAGTATGTGACTTTTGATCTTGGGGTTGTAAGCTCTAGTCCCAGTGGGGTGTTGAAATTACTTAAAATAAATAAATGCTAAAAAAATTTTCTTTAAAAAATAAACTTTTCCTCTGAAAGGTAGTTTATTAAGTAATTGTTTGTACAAATTTATCTTAGCTAAATGTAGCGTCTGTTAGGCTTTTTTTTTTAAAGATTTTATTTATTTATTTGACAGAGAGATCACAAGTAGGCAGAGAGGCAGGCAGAGGGAGAGGGGGAAGCAGGCTCCCAGCTGAGCAGAGAGCCCGATGCGGGCCTTGATCCCAGGTCCCTGAGATCATGACCTGAGCCGAAGGCAGAGGCTTAGCCCACTGAGCCACCCAGGCGCCCCTCTGTTAGACTTTTTGAAATATTGACTTTCATGTCACGAGGGTCCTTTCCAGGCTGCCATTACTCCTACAAGGCAGGTCGGGGCAAACTATACTGTGTCATATCATATGAGTTCAGAAATAGCTTTTAAAGGAAGCAAGAAAAATGCACAAGGCAATGAGGCAGAGGTGAATATGGCCCACCAGTCTCTCCGTTGCCCCGGATAAGGATCACACATGGGCTATGGTTTCATTCCGTGGAGGGAATTTTCCCTTTTGTAGGTGGGCTTTCTTAGGACAAGTATGAGGAAGTGACCTCGTCAGGAAGACCTAGACTGCATGACCACTGTTTACAGACTTCTCTCAGAACATTAAAGCTTCTTCCCGTAGAACTTAGAGCAGCTGGGGTCCCTGAGACCAATGGAATGTTATAACCACCTCTTATTATCAGTGGGGGAGGGGATGGGCAGAAGTCAGCTGTCCAGTAGGAAGCAGACCCCCCTCTGGGGGTCTCATCTAGCCTGTGGTCCAGACAACCCTTGGTGGGCACACCAGTCATTTCCATAACACAGGCTCCTTGGATAACGATGACACTTACTTCTAGACCGCCCTTCTTATTACCTTCAGGGCACCTGGTGAGAGAATTCTATCAAAAGTTAAAGGCCAACTTCACACTCCTGCTTCTCCTGGGCCCTTCCTGCTGCTTTTGCTGATTCTTTCCCCTTAATTCTTTTTATTTATTTATTTATTTATTTATTTATTTATTTATTTATTTATTTATTTATTTGACAGAGAGAGAGAAAGAGACCACAAGTAGGAAAGGAGGCAGACAGAGAGAGAGGAGGAAGCAGGCTCCCTGCTGAGCAGGCAGGCTGAGGTGGGGCTCGATCCCAGGACCCTGAGATCACAAATCCAAGCCAAAGGCAGAGGCTTTAACCCACTGAGCCACCCAGGCACCCCCTCCTTAATTCTTTCCAGTGTTTCAAAACTTCTAGAATCATCAATTGCCCACCCCTGCATAGCATTGTTATTCAGAGTGCGGTTCTTATACCAGCAGCATTCATATCACCAGGAAGCTTATGAGAAATACAGCATCTCAGACCCCATCCCAGAATTACCAAACCAGAATCTGCTTATTAACAAGATCCTCAGTGAGGCCTATGCACAGAAAACTTGAGAAGCATGGTCTCCTGGCAGTGCTTCCTGAACTATCTGTGGTAAAGAACCAGTTCTCTAGGTTTCCAATCCACCTAGGACCAGCACTTTCGTGAAGTAATTAAACATGGATTACTTGAACAATGAATTTTAAAATACATGAGCAATCTCTGTTATTTTATTGTTAGCCTCAGCCAACTTAAAATTACATTTCGGCAAATATAACTGGAACGAAAACAAAAAAAGAAAAGAATTACAAAAACTACACTGGTTTATTGAAAATGTGGATTTAGGCAATTAGTAAAGAAAATCTCTACTACACTTCAAACTTTTTGAGTTTTTTTTCACTTGAAAAATTATGAGTGAAATAGTTTTCCCAATGTTAAACACATCTATCCATGCTTTCAATGAATAGTATGTATGTCAATATTTAAAGTTTTTAGTATGACAAATATATTTGCCTCTTTCTTGTTACCTACATTGCACTGATAGAAACTATTTGCAGGGGCTAATATGTATCTAAACTATTTCTGTTTTGTTTTAATAACACATAATAGAGATATCAATCTCAAAGAGGTATATTAATAAGAATGGAAGGAGAGATTTCACTAGAATTCGAGAAAAAAAGCCCAGCAAAAGAGGCTGTATTTCCAAAAGGTTGTTTTTAACGTTTCATAGCATCCATTCTTCTCAAGAATTCTTGGCCATCATTCCGGGATAACCTTGCTTTGCTTGTGACATAGCTGACTCTTTTTTTTTTTTTCAGTCAACACCTCCCTCCCTACATAATTTCATTTAATCTTTTTAACAACTATGTGGTGAGTCCTATTCCTATTGCTGTCACAGAAAGCAACCTGAGACTCACTGGGTTGATATTTCAAGGCCTTGAACCCAGCAGGGCTCCCTCCCCAGCCCCTGTTACACACAGAGAGCAGGTTAAGCAGAAGTCATTTAAAAAAAACACCACTGCTGGGAATGTCATCTGCTTTCATTCTTTTGCCGCAGGTTTCTTTCAAAAATTGAAGGTGTGTAAGTTATTGAACCTGCCCCAAAGGTTGCCTTCAGGCTCTTAGATTATCTCTCTTTTCAGTCTCAAAATAATTATGAAACAATAATGCTGCCACAGGAAAGTGACAGTTGGAGTAACTGATTATCTTCTCTTCTTGTTTCTGTTGTTTTGAAATGAGTGGATTTATGTCAGTGCAGAGGTCAGCACCAGAATAAAAGCGGAATTTTGTTTAAGTCCTGCTTATTAAAGGGATGATAAGAGTCAGTTGCTTGAATATTAGACATTGCGCGTGGACATTGTACAAAACAAATGGCCATGTTGCATATTTTAAAATAATTTCACAGATATTATGTATTGTAAAAGGGTTGGTAATTGGGGCGCCTGGGTGGCTCAGTCGTTAAGTGTCTGCCTTCAGCTTGGGTCGTGATCCCAGGGTCCTGGGATAGAGTCCTGCATGGGGCTCCCTGCTCAGCAAGAAGCCTGCTTCTCCCTCTCCCACTCTCCCTACTTGTGTTCCTTATCTCACTGTGTCTTTCTATATCAAATAAATAAGTGAAATATTTTTTAAAATTAAAAAAGGCTGGTAATTTGGTGTGGATATGCACTTATCAATTCTGACTTAGACAAAACATGTTTTATCCATCTGAGAGGTTGTGATGAAAAATTAATCATTTGCTTTCACTAATTTGAGTTCATTGATTTTGTTAGTGTAACTGTTATTCTGACCTTTCATTACAATGTTGTGATCAAAACGTAAAGACAATTACTACCTGATTTTGAGACTTAATATAAAGCTATAGTAGTCAAGACAGTGTGGTTTTGGAGAAAGGCTAGACACATAGAATGATAGAACAGAATAGAGTCCAAAAATAGACTCATGCGTATATGGTCAGTTGATTTTTTGACAAAGATGGAAAGACAACTCACTGAGTTCACCAGAGAAAGGACAGTTTTTTCAATAAATAGGCTGGAACAATTGGATATCAACATGTAAAAAATAAACCTGGATCCATATTTCTCTCCATATATAAAAATAAGCTCCTCTGTATACATGTAAGATCTAAAACTCTACAAACTCTAAAAAAAAAATAGAAAAATCTTTGTGATCTTTGGGTTAGGAATGGATACTTTTGAAATGACACAAAAGGTGCTATCCATAGAGAAATGACATTGAATTTTATTGAAATTAAGAACTTCTACTTTCTGACCTAAAACAATCTACATATTTAACACAATCCCTATCAAAATACCATCAATTTTTTTTCAAAGAAATGAACAAATAATCCTAAAATTTGTATGGAACCAGAAAAGACCCTGAATAGCCAGAAGAATGTTGAAAAAGAAAACCAAAGTTGGTGGCATCACAACTCCAGACTTCAAGCTCTATTACAAAGCTGTAATCATCAAGACAGTATGGTACTGGCACAAAAACAGACACATAGCTCAATGGAACAGAATAGAGAGCCCAGAAATGGACCAACAACTCTATGGTCAACTAATCTTCAACAAAGCAGGAAAGAATGTCCAGTGGGAAAAAGACAGTCTCTTCAAAAAATGGTGTTGGGAAAATTGGACAGCCATATGCAGAAGAATGAAACTGGACCATTTCCTTACACCACACACAAAAATAGACTCAAAATGGATGAAAGACCTCAATGTGAGACAGGAATCTATCAAAATCCTACAGGAGAACACAGGAAGCAACCTCTTCAACCTCAGCCGCAGCAACTTCTTCCTAGAAACATCACCAAAGGCAAGGGAAGCAAGGGCAAAAATGAACTATTGGGACTTCATCAAGATCAAAAGCTTTTGCACCACAAAGGAAACAGTCAACAAAACCAAAAGACAGCTGACAGAATGGGAGAAGATATTCGCAAATGACATATCAGATAAAGGGCTTGTATCCAAAATCTATAAAGAACTTATCAAACTCAACACCCAAAGAAAAAAATAATCCAATCAAGAAATGGGCAGAAGACATGAACAGACATTTCTCCAAAGAAGACATCCAAATGGCCAATAGACACATGAAAAAGTGGTCAACATCACTTGCATCAGGGAAATACAAATCAAAACCACAGTGAGATACCACCTCACACCAGTCAGAATGACTAAAATTAGCAAGTCAGGAAATGACAGATGTTCACGAGGATGCAGAGGAAGAGGAACCCTCCCACACTGTTGGTGGGAATGCAAGCTGGTGCAGCCACTCTGGAAAATAGTATGGAGGTTCCTCAAAAAGTTGAAAATAGAGCTACCCTACGACCCAGCAATTGCACTACTGGGTATTTACCCTAAAGATACAAATGTAGTGATCCAAAGGGGCTCGTGCACCTGGATATTTATAGCAACCATGTCCATGATAGCCAACCTATGGAAAGAACCTAGATGTCCATCAATAGATGAATGGATAAAGAAGATGTGATATATATATATATATATATATATATATATATATATATATATATACAATGGAATACTATGCATATATATATACAATGTATATATATACATTGTATATATATATATATACACACACACACACACACACACACACACACACAATGGAATACTATGCAGCCATCAAAAACCTGAAATCTTGCCATTTGCAATGACGTGTATAGAAGTAGAGGGTGTTATGCTAAGTGAAATAAGTCAATCAGAGAAAGACAATTATCATACGATCTCTCTGATATGAGGAATTTGAGAGGCAGGGTGGGGGTCATGGGGAGTAGGGAGGGAAAAAATGAAAAAAGTTGGGATCAGGAGGAAGACAAACCATAAGAGACTCTTAATCTCATGAAACAAACTGAGGGTTTCTGGATGGGTTATGGACACCGGGGAGGGTATGTGCTATGGTGAGTGCCGTGAAAGGTGTATGCCAGATGATTCACAGACCTGTATCCCTGGGGCAAATAATACATTATATGTTAATTTAAAAAAAAAAAGAACTTCTACTTTCTGAAAAACTCTGTTAAGAGAATTTAAGGCAATTCAGACTGGAAGATAATATTTCCAAATTACATATCTGATAAAAGACTTGTTTCCAGAATACATAAAGGGCTCTCAAAACTCAATAGTAGGAAAGCAACTCCTTTTTATTAAAAAAAATGGAGAGCATATTTGAACAAACTGTTGGCCAAAGATGAGAAGTGATGATAAATAAGGACACAAAAAGATGGTGATCACTAAAACCGTGAGTCATTAGGGAATTGCAAATTAAAACCTAAGTGAGATAACCCCTACCTGGATGACTGAAATTTAAAGAAATGCAACAACCTGATAATGTCAAATGCAGAAGAGGGGTGGCTGCATTGCTCACAGGATGCAGGTGTGAATCCAAAATGGTACAGCCACTTCAGGAAAGAAATGGGCAGTTTCTTATACAGTAAGCATACACTTACCATATGACCCAGGCATCTCACTCTGAAGTAGTTACTCGAGTGAACTGAAAATTTATGTTCACATAAAAACCTGTATGTAAACAATCATAGCAATTTTATGGATAATTGCCCAAAATAGGAAAAAATACAAATTTCTCTCATTGGGGGAGTGAATAACAAATATGGTATATCCATATAATAGACTACTACTCAGTAATATAAGGAATGAATTACTGGTAGACCCAACAATGTGGATGAAGCTCAGGAAGGCATGATGCCAAATGAGAGAATCCAGACAGAAATAGAGTCCATTTCTGTGTTATTCTGATATGATGTTCTGCAAAAGGCAGAATTATCAGGATATAAAACAGATCACTGGTTATCAGGGTGTGGGGAAGATTCAGGGCTCTAAAGGGACATTTGGTCTTAGTGGGGGTGATACTCCAATATGCATTTGTCATAATATGCAGGACTGTTTACTAATCAAGGGGGAGTTTTATTGTATTTTACTGTATATCTTAAAGAAGAAAAAAATAATAAAAAAACACACACATTGCAAAGACACGAGAAAGACTGGGCTTTATGTCTGAATCTGGTCTGCCTCTGCCACTCCTAAGTTTTCAACCACTGTCTCACACAGGTTCTACATGCGATCACTTGAATAACTATTTATCTGAGTGAAATTAGAGTTTTAGGTCATCCTCTTTGAATTAAACTAGTCAAAATAAGTTGATAAAGTAAAATTGTTTTCCGTCTCTTCTTGCCTCTCCCTTTCTTCCTGGTCTCCCTTGCAGATAGATTCCTCGTCCTCGGGCCACCCACAAGGACTGGTGTCCTGGCTCCTGTGTTTGTGACTTTCCATCCTGAAGGGACATTCTCTATTTCTAGGACTTTTCCATCACCACTTACATGCTTGTAAATCTAAGATCTATGTTTTTAGCTCAGATTTTTTTCTTAAACTCTGTCCTAAAACTTAGGACAACCGTTTTGATTTTGTAAAATATTTTGTGGGTCAGGATTTTGGAAGGGCTCAGCTGGGTGGTTAGTATCCATCCAAGGGCATCAGCTGTGTTGCTGAAACTGGAGGAGCCACTTCATGATGGCTTCTTCACTATTTCCCTGTGGAAGGGGACAGCTAACAGTTTGTGCAGACTCTTGGCTGGTAACTCAGCTGGGCTGGTCAATCAGCACATCTACTTGTAGTCTCTCCACTATATGATCTGCACTTCTTGTAACATGGCCACAAAAATGGTAAATTTTATGTAACCAAATTCATTAAATTTTGCCTTACAATTTATGTTTCCAAGATTGTTTGAGAAATTTTTTGCCTAGTCATGTGGCAAAGTAGAAAAAGCAGCATAAATGGGTGGCCACATGCCCCAGAAGAATGACGAATAGATTTCAGCAACACTTTCATGGGAACACATGTGAGATTTAAATATGATACTGCATCCTTAAATGACTGCTCAGAGCAGAGCCACCTGGCCAATGAGAATACTTAGCTAGGAGTCATTACGTGTGATAGAAATAATCTTTCCTATTCTTGAGGCAGCTGTATTTCCAGGTTTCTTTGCTACAACAGGTTAACGTTGCCCTAACTCATACTTCCATCTTCCAGATGAAGAAATGAAACTTGAGAAATCATACAAACTCCCAAGTTGATTCAGCTTGAGTGCAGACCTCCAGGTAATTCCATTCTGGGTATCAGAGATTCTGTTTTTCCCCCGATGTGGGCTTTGATCTGCTTTCTCTTCTCCAGAATTTCAAATCTTCCCATTAAATTTCATACCAGTTTACTGCTTATTGAAAGCAATTGATAAAAATTTAAAGTCAAAATAAGGTTTATGCTCTGAGAGATGAAGTGTTAATAATAAATATCAAACATTATTTCTTTTAAATTACTTCTTTCATATATGAGTATTACTTACTCTCAGGTAAGCTTTGAAGAAGGCCACAGGTAGTTTGCATACACTGAAAACCATGGTCTTGGTGATGGTGAGAACTCCTAGGGTGAGCAAGGATGATGAACTACTGAAGAAGAATTTAAGTTAAACCTCAGAAAGCACTTGCACCTTATACAGTCCAATGAAAACATTATGCATAGACATTCATATGAAATAGTCTAAGGGTACCCGGGTGGCTCAGTCGTTAAGCATCCAACTCTTGGTTTCAGCTCAGGTCATGACTTCAGGTTCATGAGATCGACCCCCTGTTGGACTCCATACTCAGCAGGGAGTCTGCTTGAGATTCTCTCTTCCTCTCCCTCTGCCCCTCCCCACCCTGCTTGTGTGCATGCACGCTCTCTCTCTCTCTCTCTCTCTCTAAAATAAATAAATAAACCTTAAATAAAATAAATATTCTGAAAATTCTGAAGAATTTTGATAGGTGTTGTATTAGCCATCATGACACCAGGGAAGTAAGGATGTTTTGTAGTAATTTTAACTTACTCTATACTCCAACAATCATCCTGTGAGGTGGATAACTGTAAGAATTTCAGATATGAGGAAACTGACAAATGAAGTAACTCTACAGGATGTAGTAACTCCTGGATATGCTTCCAGGAGTTCTTTGGTTGTTTGGTAACAGCTGATCAAGCCTGCCATTCTGACAGGTGTGGTTAGATGAGCTGGAATGCGTGTCCATCCACAAGATCCACCTGAAGTAGAATGAAATCCAGTTCTCTTAGTCAGTCATGAAACCTGATGAGTGATTATGTGCTATGGGCAATGAATAAGTTTAAAAAGAGCCAGGACACAGAAGTAAGACAAATCTGAATACTCTTCAGAATGCTTTACGTTAGGAGTGTATTTACAAGTAGTTTTTTTTTTCTTTAGAGAGCATATTAAAAGTGAAAATAGTTAAGAAGCAAAAAAAAGACATTGTTAGGGCGCCTGCGTGGCTCAGTGGGTTAAAGCCTCTGCCTTCAGCTCAGGTCATGATCTCAGAGTCCTGGGATCGAGGCCCACATCGGGCTCCCTGCTCAGCGGGGAGCCTGCTTTCTCCTCTCTCTCTGCCTGCCTCTCTGCCTACTTGTGATCTCTCTCTCTCTCTCTCTCTCTCTCTCTCAAATACATAAATAAAATCTTAAAAAAAAAGACACTGTTAGTAGAAATCACAGCTGATTAAGGGCATAGAGGCAGTTTTTGAGGGTCAACCTGAGAAGGATTGGACATGCGAAAGAAGAGAGACCATCTGCAGGTGTCTGGAGTTTTGGGAGTCTGCTTGACCACAGCTCAATTTCTCACCATCATTAAGTAGTGCCCTAGTTCTCAAAGGCGAACTGAGAAGCTTGGAGCTATCTATGGTCTCCGGATTGGATACACTTAGAAGTCTCATTGATTTTTCTTTAAATTTAAAGGGTATCAGTTCTGTGAAGTAGCTTTGTGTTCTTAGAAAGATGAGCTTTGTCCACCAAAGAGGACATCTAAAAGCTGATCAAGAAGAATCTTAGCAGTTGTTGATGTCTGGTACTACTTATCAGTTATGAAAATACTTTAGATAATTATGTATAGCTTCATTTTGTCATATAAACATTCCAGGAACCCCAACCATTGAAGACTCTGTCAGCAGAGATCCAGGCCCTAATTATATGTTTGAAGATCAGTGAGGCCTTGATGGTCTCCATTCCTGTAGGACTGAATAGGAGGTGGGTTGTTTGGATCCAGACTTCGATACAGGGTACAAGAGAGGATTCAGTTACTACAAACAAGGTGTGGATTGGGAATTGGTCTCAGGGTCAAAACATAAGCCCAGTTCTCAGAACTGGAGAAGAGGCCTAAAGTTAGATTAGCAACGAAAGTGAATTGATCTTTTGGCCAAGGACGTGGGTCTCAAGTACTTTAAATCTACCAGTTTAAAATGTGGGTGGATCGATCAGGTTGGAGAAGGACTGAGCCTATTTATGGGAGCCTAACTGCCCAACTGGTGAAGAAGAGGGATAAAGAGCTTAGGAACTCAACCACGGCCAACCACAGGGGGAGAGGGTTGTTGCCATCTAACGTGGGGAGACAAATGAACCCTAGAGATTTGAGTTCTTTTAAGGTGAATGTATAAAATAAATCTTTGTAGGGACGCCTGGGTGGCTCCGTCAGTTGCCTTTGGCTCAGGTCATGGTCCCAGGGTCCTGGGTTCAAGTCCCACATGGGGCTCCTTGGTCAGCAGAGAGCCTGTTTCTCGCTCTGCCTGCTGCTTCCCCTGCTTGTGCTCTCTCTCTCTCTCTCTCTCTCTCTCTCTCTCTCTCTCTCTCTCTCTCTGACAAATAAATGGGTGAAATCTTAAAATAAATAAATAAATAGATCTTTGTAAATGGGTATTCTAATTTTTCCTTTTTGGGATAGGTCTCAAAGGTAAATTAATGTGTCATTTAAGGCAATCTTCTCTCCCTACCCCATCTAGCAATAAGCCAAAAGATTCTTCAGAGCAGTAGTGCCCTGAACATTTTTTCAAAGTTGCACAAAACTATTGATAGTTTTTGGGCATCTTCATTTATATTAATCTATTTATAAGTAATATGCATGCACAATTTTCCTAAAATATTATATATATCAAAAACCAGAAAGATAGAAACTTAAAAAGATGAAGCAAAGAATACATAGAAATTCTAGTACAATGCTGTTGCATCTCAGTAGATTATTTTGGCCCTCTTTGGGGTGAGCACATTCCATTTTAGAGATCTCTCCTTTAGAATATTAATGGGGAATTACGTGGTCTGAATGGCATGACTGAATTTTCAAACTACTTACACCAGGTCTGGAAACATGATTTTTCTTCCTCCCATTCATTAATTTGACAGCGTAGGTCCTGTAGACCTCTATCTTGGGTATTCTGAATTATTCTGATTAATGGCAGATAGCACTGGCCCCAGATGGCAATGTTGTCCTGTCCCGATCATCATAACAAAGCTAGAGTGCACTGATTTATTTTCTGCCCAAAAAATATTAGGTTCCAGCTGCGGAAGTCAAAGGCCAAATGAAACATCACCAGATGCTGAATCCAGGAATTCTCTTAGCACCTGGGGCTCAGGTTCAGAGCCCGAGTGAATCTACTCTCTGGGGATCTGGGGCCTTGTGACTAGGACAAGCAGAGCTGGATGCAAAAACACTGCTAAAGCAATCCTGGCGACACCTTGAAGGACTGCAGTATCATGGCTGTTGCCATAGCCCAGGTCCTTAGACATGTCAACCTGAGCCTTGGATACCAGCAGAGTCCCTGCTGAACACCCAAACTTTCTGAGGAGTTCAGAAAAGCATTCTGATATCTACTTCTCCATAGACTTTTAAACTCAGTTTTATTTGAGATATAATTCACATTTCATAAAGTTCACCCAGGTAAACCAATGCAATGGTTTTCAATATATTCACAGACATATGCAACCATCACCACAGTCAATTCTAGAATATTTTCATCACTCGAAAAAGAAACCATTAATAGTCGATCTCTCCAAAGCCCTGCCATTATTTAGTCAGCTCAAAAGGAACCTCTTTGACCTTGTCTGTAGCAACTTTTTCCTAGCACATCACTACAGACAAGGGAAATAAGAGCAAAACTATATAGTAAAGGAAACAATCAACAAAATGAAAAGGCAGCCTACAGGATGGGAAAAGATATTTGTAAACAACATATCTGAAAAAGGGTTAGTATACAGAATCTACAAAGAAATTATCACTCAATACCTAAAAAATAAATAACCCAGTTAAGAGATGGGCAGAAGACATGAATAGACACTTTTCCAAAAAAGACATTCAGATGGCTAACAGACAAACGAAAAGATGCTCAGCATCACTCATCATCAGAGAAAAACAAACCAAAATCATGATGAGATACCATCTCACACCTGTCAGGATGTCTAAAATTAGCAATGCAAGAAACAACAGGTATTGGAGAGGATGCAGAGAAAGGGGATCCCTCTTGCACTTTTGGTAGGAATGCAAATTGGTACAGTCATTCTGGAGAACAGTATGGAGGTTTCTCAAGAAGTTAAAAATAGAACTACCCTACGACCCAGGAGTTGCACTACTAGGTATTTACCCTAAGGATACAAAAATACAGATTTGAAGGGATACGTGCACCCCGATATTAATAGCAGCATTATCAACGATAGCCAAAATATGGAGAGACCCCAAATGTCCATTGACTGATGGATAAGAAGATGTGGTATATATGTATATATAATGGAATATTACTCAACCATCAAAAAGAATGAAATCTTGATATTTGCAATGAAGGGAATGGAGCTAGAGCATATAATGCTAAGTGAAATAGGTCAAAGAAAGATGATCTCATTCATATGTGGAATTTAAGAAACAAAACAGATGAACATATGGGGAAGGGGAAAAGAAAAAGGAGAGAGGGAAACAAACCATAAGAGACTCTTAGTGAGAGAGAACAAACTGAGGGTTGCTGGAGGGAGGTTGGTGGGGGATGGGCTAGACAGGTGATGAATATTAAAAAGGGCACTTGTTGTGATGAGCATTGGGTGTTGTATGGAAGTGATGAATCACTGAATTCTACTCCAGAAACCAATATTGCACTGTATGTTAACTATCTAAAATTAAACACTGTAAATGGGGCCTGTCCTTTTGTTGGGGGCTACACAAAGAGAGCCCATCCACCTCCCGGACTTTTAGAGTGCCCTCTTAATTTCTCTCCCTGCCTCTAGGCTCTCTTCTCTGCAATCCATTTCTCTTCCTACCACCAGATTATCCAGGAGAATCTTTCTGGGACTGTCAGTGTGAGATCACATCCCCGACATTAGGTGTGATCTCTCCTGAAGGAGGGGAGCTTCCTAGAATTGATTGGCATAGAAACTTGAACCTGGAAGATGGCCCTAATGCAGGCAGGTGAGGGAGCTGGACCTTTTCCCAGTCTATCTTAACTAGAAGAATTAAATGCTCCCTTTGCCCGTGCTACCTGCCTTTTGCCTACCTGTTCTTCAAGACCCTGTTCAATGTAATGTCACCTTAACTAGAGAATTAAACCCTACCCACCCAGCTCTCCCAAGTCCATAGCTAGTTCCATTCTAGATACACAGTAGAGGAATTGATTTGTTAAAAATAAGTTGAGTGCCTTAGGGCTTTAAAGATGAGTGTTTGGGTGGAAGTGTGTTTCAGGAGGGCTGGTAGACTTTGAGGAGGTTAGCGGTCTCAGCATGTGCTCCTGGATGGTAGTTGTCCAGGGGTTATCCTCCCATCCATGCCCACTCCTGTAATCATATCCACATATGAGTCTGTGGAAGCTTCACATACACAAACAATAAGGGCAGACCCAAAACTGGATGGGACCGGACATTCACATCCTGAGAGTAAAACACCTTTTATAAATTGTAGAATCCTACTCTCTTTATTTTTGTAGCGCCAGGGTTTAATAAAATCTTGTTCAATGTCTTTGTCAGATCTTGGGGTATCACTGAATTGTTGGAAGAGCCCTCTGTCCAGCTTGGTCCAGAGATCTCTTTTAGACCAGCACAGGAACTGACTACTAGGGACCCATTAAAAGGTGAAAGTGAACCTTAGGGAATTGGATCCCATGGGAATTTTACTTAAATTCTTAACAGAGAATATGGATATTTTCTTGAAGAAAAAGGAAACAGAGATACGTAATTAAAACCCTCTCAGCAGGGCGCCTGGGTGGCTCAGTGGGTTAAAGCCTCTGCCTTCAGCTCAGGTCATGATCTCAGGGTCCTGGGATCGAGGCTCGCATCGGGCTCCCTGCTGAGCAGGGAGCCTGCTTCCTCCTCTCTCTCTGCCTGCCTCTCTGCCTACTTGTGATCTCTCTCTCTCTCTCTCTCTCTCTCTGTCAAATAAATAAATAAAATCTTAAAAAAAAAATAAAACCCTCTCAGCAGCTCATCACCACCTGTAGGATAACATGTAAACTTCCAGGCCTGACTCATCAGCCAGTCAGTCTGGACCTAGCCCTCATTTTCTCCCCCTACCACCCAACAAACACCCCATATCCTAAACAAACATGTACCTTAAACCTGTTCCTTTCTCACTCTGCTCCCTTTGCCCATGCTACCTGTGTTTCGCCTACCTGTTCTTCAAGACCCTGTTCAGTGTAATGTCACCTCTACTATGAAGCTATTCATCCATCCCCTCTCATCCCTACAAAATTAGAACTTTCTCTATTCCATGCCCTCATGGCCTTTTTAACATAATTCTATTGTATCACTCTCCACATTGTTAACATCACTACATATCTGTCTCCTGCCAAGAATGTGCATTTCCCAAGGGTAAGGATATCTCCAAATCCAGCAAAGTATGTCTTCAACACAGATGTCAAGGAACCTTATTCGGTGAATGTATGTAAAGAAATTGCACTGATGATTTTTTCTGTTGGGAGGAAGTCCACTAGTTATTTCTAGCAATCCAGTGTAAAAGGCAACGTTTCCTTCTAATTTGGAAAAACCAAAGGATTTTCCCAGAAATCTTCCCAAGAAACTATCATCACATTACAAGAACCATTCTGATAAATTCTGAAGAAATGACACTTGCCTGAGTTACTCTAGTAACTGAGGGTAAGGATAGCTACTTGAATGGAACTCTCCAGGTTAGTCCTTTTATTACTGAATTTCATGGAAACAAAATGTTGGCATAATTCTATGCTGCACAAGATCCTCTAAGGAAGGCTAAGGCTGAGTATGACAGGGGTGATGGTCACGTGTTTCTTTTTTCTTTGTCAAAGAGGAGAAAAATGAATATTGATAACTTTTGAGAAAAAAATGGAGAAAATACAAGGTATTTGCATGGTCCGTGACAATGTATGTCTCAGCATAAAATATCACGTAGATTCCACATCCAGTTTAGTCCAAGGGATTGTTATTCGTCTTGCACAGGGTAGCATTTGGAACTCATTTGAGTCCTGTAGGCTCGTGTTCACAATACCTACAGTTAGAGTATCTGATTTCATTCTCTGGGGCAATAAGGAGACCTCACCGACTGCGGGATAAATACAAGTGATTCTGTACAGAGTCAAGATCTGGTTGCAAGAGAAGAGCAAATAAGAATAAAGAAGCAAAATGAAACAAAACACAAAAACAAAACAAAGTTAAAAGAAAGAAGAAAAAAAAACCAGAACCATCTATTAATCCAGGAAGAAAATGCATAACATTGTTTTCATTATTAAGATTCCCTTTGTTTTTACTCTCTAAAGAGTCAGCCAACATAAGTTTCCTTTCCCGTTTAATTCCCAAGGGGGCACTTTTGGTGTGCAGGAAAAGGGCCAAACTGAACGGTTTAGAAAATCTACTTACTCCCAGTAAAAATACTACACAAGAAACCGCTTTTATTCTTGCTCCAACTTCTTTTCTCCTATTTCCTGTAGGGATTGGCGTGAAAACCCCAAAACCACAGGCTTATATGCTGGGTCCAGGGACAGCAAGGAAGGAGGCCTGGGCAGCCACGTCCCACTGTCCCACTCCTCATCCAGGGGCTGGAGGGGAGCCTCTGGAGGGCGTGTGGCCGGAGCACGTGGTCTAGCGGAGCAAAGAGAGGATGCAGAGCCGTTGTCCTGTGACAGCGAGCACAGCAGACCTGACCCTTCTTGAACTCGCAGGTGCTTAGAAGGGTGTTTCTTTTATTTTGTGCTTGAACTTTGAGAAACAAACTGCTTACTCCTCCACGGCATCTCCCGGTCAATCAATATGTTTGCCGGTTAGCTCTTTTTTTTTTTTAAATTGATTTCTTCTTCACCGTGGTGTCAGCGCCACCAGTGACCGCAACCACACAGGCGACCAATGCAGAAACCATCCCATTTCCACACTCTCCTTCAACATCCCTCCCCCCAACCCCTGTGACTCTGGTGGCCGGTCACTAGTTACTAACTTCTGGTGAATTTCTCCCCAGACGGTTTCCCACTTCCTCCCACCACCCACTCTTGTTCCATGAGGAGCTCACCATTTCTTCCCGTAGAGCGCTCTCGGGTGCCTAGCAGGCGCCTCAAGAATGTTTGGTTTTGATGGAATGGAAATGGATCTTCCCGTTAATTTACTGTAGCATGAATGATTTTACCACATTCTTTCGAGCTAGGCTGAAGAAGCAAAATAGAACAGGATCTCATGAGATATCTGAGAAGAGGGAGTGTTAAAAGGGGATATAATACAAATTTCCTCTGCTCTCATCGGCCTGGTGCTTAAGAGCCATCAGTAAATATTTCACAACGCTGACCCTCTGTCCTGCCTTAACTATCCTTTTGAGCTAGGCTCTGCCCATGGAGTGATATACACTGATCTCGATGATCTGTGGGTTACAGGAGTGCTTCTCAAAACCCCCAATTGTCGAAACTCTTGTTAAAATGCAGATTCTGGTTCAGAGGGTCTGGGGTGGAGCCTCAGTCTCAACATTTTAGCAAGTTCCCAGGTGATGCCAAGGCTGCTGGTTTGTGGGCCACCCTTCGGGTAGTGAGGGCTACCAAAAATAATCTTTCGGGGGTGCCTGGGTGGCTCAGTCGGTGACGCATCTGCCTTTGGCTCAGGTCATGATCCTGGAGTTCTGGGATCAAGCCCCGTATCCGGCTCCCTGCTCTGCCTCTGCTTTTCCCTCTGCCTCTGTTCCTCCTCCTGCTTGTGCTCTCTCTCAAATAAATAAATGTAATCCTTATAAAAAATAATCTCTTTCAGAGTAAAAGCCCATTACCACAAACTATAGCACTGTCAATATTGAAACATTTAAACTAGCTCAAGGTCGACAGCCTCCAACTGATGCAGTTTCAGCTTCAGTGCTGTAAGGCTTTCAACCAAAATGGCAAAGGCTCTTGAAACTAAGAAACTCTCAGAGGCATGCTTTGCTGGTGATTGTGAGTCTTTCAGGACAGGACATTTGCACAAGTATGGGCAGGCTTCAGAGACCCAACAAACACCTAGAGACAGAGACAGCATAGCAGGAGGTGTTTGCCCCCCCCCCCCCCCCCCNGGTCATCAAGGCAGTCACTCCACAGGTTGCCAAGTCACCTTAGGGGAAGACCTTGGTCATAGCCAGAGCCACAGTGCTAAAGCAGGGAGGAAGGAGGCAGGGGAGAAATACCTCACTCATTCTCCCCTCAATGGTGAGTATGGTTGCCCAAATCCAGCTAGGAAAGGGAGGGTAAGGGAGCCCCACTATCCAATCCAGCAGGAGCCAGGTCCCCAGGGAGCAGGGCAAGACAGAGAAGAGTGGGAAAAGGATGTGGATTGGTTAGTGGGAAATAAACAGCTCACCAGCCCCTAAATAAAAGATTCAGTGTGGATTGAGAATTCGCATCCTTTTTACAGAAATGTGTGGCTGTTTTAAAACATGCCATCCCTAAAGACAGAGCAGGGGAAAGGCCCCTCTTGCAATGGTTTGCTGTACACCCTGACTATCAAGGCAAGGTCAGGCCCAACAGTAAGCAAGCAATAGGTGTTGGAGCCCCCCCTGCCTATTTTGTTCCCTACCACTATGCAGAGAGTCTGACCTGACCCTCCCACTTCACCCAACAAGTTAATTCTTTAAAGGACTCTGGGCTCAGACACAGTTCTAAATAACATTGCTGGCTTTTCCGAGTGAATGCCTGCTTTCTTTACAATGAGCCATGTCACGTCTAGGAAGATGTAAATAGGGAAGAATGGTTTCCACGTCCTCAGACCGCCTCCAGACGCAATGAAAATGCAGTGAAGGAAACCGGGCAAGCTGATTATAGGAAGGCACACAGGACACTGGGATCAAAGTTTCGGCTTTGAGTTCATCCTCAACAGAGCCACAGAAAGTAAACTGCTGAGGCTTAGCATATCCAGCTTAGGAGGGTAAAGGATTTCTCTGACCTCACTGCCTGAGAAAAGCTCAATAGGTCCCATTTCCGGCCTGGGCCACCAAGTGCTCCTTTAGCTTTTCCTTCCTATGCACAAAATTTCAGAAGTCACTGTGTTGCTGAATTTCCTTTGGAAACAGAAAAAAACAGTCATCATTGTTGACTCCAAGGGACGGCTCTGACCTAGAGTCAATGATTTCTTCCTGCAAATGACAAAGTCTGTTTCCTCCAGCTGGCAATGATCCTCTGGAAATGTGCTGGACATGCATTTCAAAAGCAAGGGATCCATGGCAAAGATGCAGCCTTCCTTGTACCCTAATCAATCGAAAATGAAGAATCATATTTTTAAGACAGTTTTTTTTTTTTTGCTGTCATGGCCAAATCTATATAACATAAAACTTCCGATTGGAACCATTTTGGGGGTGCTATTTTGTCCTTTACTTCATTAGTATTAAAAATATTTTGTTATTGAGGTATATTTGAGATGCAATGTTACTTCAGTTTCAGGTGTACAACATAGTGATTCGACGAGTCTGTATGTTATGCTGTGCTTGCCGTCGGGGTAGCCACCATCTGTCATTATTTTAACCATTTTTAAGTGTGCACAATCAGGGGCATTATGGACATTAAGAATCACATTTTATCTTATTTTTATTTTCATTCTAGTGATTTTTTAAAATTTAAATTCAATCAATTAACATATAATGTCTTGGTTTCAGAGGTAGAGGTCAGTGATGAAACATTTTATTTATTTATTTTTAAAGATTTTATTTATCCATTTGACAGAGAGAGAGAGAGAAAGGGAGCACACAAGCAGGGGGAGTGGCAGGCAGAGGAAGAGGGAGAATGCTCCCCAAGGAGCGGGGAGCCCAACTCGGGACTTGATCCCAGGACCCTGGGTCATGACCTCAGCTGAAGACAGATGCCTTAATTGACTGAGCCACTCAGGGACCCCGAAGAATCATATTTTAAAAATAAATTGCTGGAGTGCTCGGGTGGCTCAGTGGGTTAAGTGATTGACTCTTGATTTCGGCTCAGGTCATGATCTCAGGGTCCTAGGATCAAGCCCCCACCTTAGGCTCTGCACTCAGCAAGGAGTCTGCTTGTCTCTCTCTCCTCCTCCTGTTGCACTCTCTCTCTCACTCTCTTTCTCTCTCAAATAAATAAAATCTTCAAAAATATATATATAAATTGCTAAACATGGGCTTAATAAAGAAAGAGCTATCATTTTGATTCTAGAGAAGAATGGGAAAATGTGACACTTCCATAGGAATAATGTTATAAGCCTATATAAGAAAAAAAAAATCCCAAATCCCTCTTTTCCATGTAGGGAAGGTGAGCAAGTGTATTGAAGGACTCTCTACTCATCTTTCATCAGCTTCAGGAAAGTTCCCTCAACCTCTGCTGGTTATACTATCTGCCTGGCCAGCAGGCCTGTCCTGGGTTTATACCATTTCATTTGCAAGACTCACTGACAGAAAGTGCACCCTCCTACGCATGGCAAGAAGACAGTCCCCTGACCCC
Organism: Ailurus styani; assembly: GCA_002007465.1. Taxonomy (NCBI): domain Eukaryota; kingdom Metazoa; phylum Chordata; class Mammalia; order Carnivora; family Ailuridae; genus Ailurus; species Ailurus styani. The sequence continues at coordinate 19,519 of LNAC01001522.1, read as the reverse complement.
ACACAAAGGAGTATGGTTTAGGGGGAAACTATGCCATGCTCTGGTAAAAGCTACACTTTGAAGTCCAAAAGATCCAGTTTGAGGATCAGCTCAGCTGCTTCTGGTATTGTTGCAAGTTACTTAAGCACTCTGCATCAGTTTTCTCATCTATAAAATGAGGATTAACATTAGTATCTATTTCATAGGATGGGGGATAGGGTTAAATTAAATAAAAGGATAGTCAGGATATGATAGATTCTGTGGCAGTAACAAATAAACCCCAAGATTTCAGTGGCTTCACCTCAGAAAAGTTTATCTCTTGTTCATGTCACAGTCGGAGGTGAGATAGGTGGCTTTCTTCCAAAAGGTGCTCAAGATCCTGGGCTGTTTCCAAATAGAAGCTCTGACATCTTGGAGGTCTTTGCTTCCTGATGAAGGGAGGATTCACACCGGCTCTCTACTGGCTTGGCCTCAAAGTGACTATGTCCTTTCTAGTTATGGCCCATTCGAAGTAAGCATATATATATTAGAGTCACAGCAAAAACATATGAGGGGACATGAGATGGGAGCAGGGGTAAGAATAAACAACCTAAACCCTGTCTCTTCCTGTCCTTCTAACTTTTGCTGTTGACTACCCTGTGGCCAAACTCAACTACAGACCAGAAGTCGGTGGAGCCTGAGTGACGGCATCCATTCAAGGTGAGCTTCCTGCGGTCCCAGGGCAGAGTGGGAAAGTGGGTCCAGGACAGCAAATGGACAATATCTGGCAGAACATGTGGAAGGCTTGGCAATGTGCTGAGCACACAGTTAGCACCAAAAAGAGAGAAGGAAAGAAGTCAAGGATACATGAGGAAAAATATCTAAAAGTCGCTTGTGTTTATTGAGATTTTCATGATTAACTTTACCTCTGACAAAGAGAAATTCGCATTTGCTGAGGAGAATTTTTCTCCCTGTAATGCAGATTTTCCAACAAGGGCTCAGTGTCCAAAGCTGGGCTGTCCTTTCCTCCCTCTTAAAAGATGAGTTTAAGGGGCGCCTGGGTGGCTCAGTGGGTTAAGCCTCTGCCTTACTAAGCTCAGGTCATGATCTCAGGGTCCTGGGATGGAGCCCCTTATCGGGCTCTCTGCTCAGCAGGGAACGTGGTTCCCGTCCCCCACCCCCACCCCCGCCTGCCTATCTGCCTACTGTGATTTCTCTCTCTCTGTGTCAAATAAATAAATACAATCTTAAAAAAAAAAAGTGAGTTTAACAAGAAGAATAGTGTTTTGTTTGCAAAGTGAGAAACATTGATAGCTCTGCCCCAAAGTACCTTATTTGTTCAGCCAGCAATTACAATCTGAGTTAGGACTAATGGCGCATTTACACTGATAAGTTGCTGTTACTGTTTTCATTCTTTAACTTGCTAACGAGATCCTCTGTTCCCTTATCTTGTACTGGGGTCAACCCAACAAGCGCAGGAGAAGTTCAAACTCTGACACTTAAAAGCACAGGACATTGTGAAGAAGCTCACTAGTTGATTGTGTTGGGCTTCACTAGATAATAGGCTGGATTGAGGGCCAGCAAAAAGCTTTGGAGAACAGTTTCTGATGTTTACTCATATAGAGCTTCTCATTCTGCATGTAAGTCAAAGGATCTTTTCCAAGGATCAAATTCATTTCTGATTTCTTTCCCACAATTGTGTGTTTTGATGTCAGAAACTCATCGAAAGTTTGGATTTGAAGGAGGTTTAGAAGTCATTTTGCCTAACCTCCTTATACACCATCAATACCTTGAAGAGATCGGGGTTCTGTTTTTGCTTGTCTGCTTTCAGTGATAGGAAGCTCTCTGAACTAATACCCATGGCATCTTAGTGCGTGCTTGGAGCTAGGACTGGGGCTTTGCTGCACTATCTCATTCACTGTTCACAGTTCTCTGCGGTAACTACTACACTTTGCCCCACTTCACAAATCGGGAAACCAAAGCAAAGAGAAGAAATTTGCCCAAAGATACACAACTAACTAGACTGCGCTCATGCAGGAGTTCAAACCCAGGTCTCTTCCCCCCAAACCCCAAGCTTTTCTCTGCTAAGTGTCCCAGAACTTTTCAGAACAACCCATTCCCACCAGGACTCTGAAATCTCCTTACCTATACTGCCCCATAATTTTAGCTAATTATTTTAAATTTTTGCATGAGATTAAAAGATGGGAATGAAAAGTCTATTAATGATAATTTAACATTCTATACCACTCTACCATTTGCAAAGCATGTTAGTGAACTTTTAAGCAGTCTTGTGAGACAGTCAGTATCATCTTTATTTCGCCTGTTAGAAAGCCGAATTTCAGAGAGTTTGCACATGTACAGCCTGATGCAGGGACAGAAACAGAGTCCAGGTCCTTTAACTCTTGGTCCTGGGCTCCTTCCATCACACATGCCATTAACTCAGTGAAACATAAAAACTCAGTTAATGTGTTGGCTCTTGACGCAGACACCTTTCAAAGTGCCTTTGTCTAGACCCTCAGGAGAAATCAGCTTGGCCCTGGTTTCCACACTACTTCCTGTCTTGTTCCAGTGCACCATGGCCTCCTGAACTGTTGCAATGAGGAGGTTCAGTCCTCCTAATAAACCTGTTCCGTGCCTTCTCCTTAGATTTGAATCCCAATGAGAAATTCTTTCTCCATCAACTTTACCACTTGACCTTGGTCCAAACTAGTACTGGCCCTCCTTGGTCAACATTGTTCCTGAGACTGGATTTTAGGAACAGGAGATCAGACAGAAGGCAATCTAGGGCCTTCGCCGACATGCAGGACTACAATGATGCTTCTGTTTGGTCCACAGGATGCCAAACAGCTGCTTCCAAATATCCAGATGTTTGACATCATGTAGAACAAAACTTTGATTCATTGGCCAAATATTTCATTGCTGTCTAATCAATCAACACGTGCTAGATGCTTTGGCATCAAAGAGACATTATGCTTAGTAGTGATTAGATTTTAATATTTCAGGCTCCAAAAAGTATCCCACAACAAAAGCTCCCCACAGTATTTTCCAGTACACAAATCTACTTTCCATGTTGCTTGCCAATCTGACAAATAGAAAAAGGTCCCCCACATCTTGCAAACTCTTTAATCAGCTAAACACATCTGTGTCAATGGACGACATGTTCTTCTGTTGAATTATCAGACAAAAAAGAAACTCTTGGTTTTCCCCGATATGATGAAGCTCAAACCAAGGTAAACGAGACACATTTTAACCTTTTTTATAGTTTCTTAGATTTGATTTGATTTTTTATTGAGGTCTAATTGACATTTAACATGTTAGTTTCAGGGTTATAATGTCATAATCTGATTTATATATATTACAAAATGATCACCACATATCTAGTTAACATCTATCACCATACATAATTACAAAAAATCTTTTCTTATAATGAGAACTTTTAAGATTTAGTCTCTTAGCAACTTTCAAATGTGTTTCATTTTATATCCTGTACTTTACATAGACTAATCAATGAAAATCATTTCACTGTTTTTCCTAATTGTTTTCCTTTACCCAACTACTTGGAAACACATTTCCCAGATCATTAGTAACATGTACTTGAAGTAGCCTCCAGTGAGCAAGGTCTTCAAGCTTTCTCTCAAGAGAGATGATAGCTTTTCCTCCTTGGGAGATTCTAGATACAGCCTAAGCTTCTTTACTTCCTGCTGGAGACTTCAGTCTGCTGCTACTCAAATTCCTAATAGTATCACTATGTATTAAGCTATCACTATGCTTGTCAGACTGTGCTAAGTACTTTAAAGACAGGATGCATTAATTCTCTCAAGAAGCTGGTTTTTTTTTTAAGTTTTTATTTATTTATTTATTTTTACTACTCTCTACACCCAACATAGGGCTTGATCTCATGACTCTGAGATCAAGAGTTACGTGCTCTTAGGACTGAACCAGCCAGGCACACCTCTCCAGAAGCCTTTTTGATATATGGCATTAAATTTGTTCATAAGAAGCAGCGGCTTAGAGACGCTCATCACTTCGACCAAGGTCACATGGCTATTGGGCATCAGAGCTAGGGCTCCAGAGCCTATGGGTTTAACTCCTCATTTTTCACCTGCTTTCAGAAAGATCATCCTCACAAACAGTATGGAATCCACTGGCCCAGAGCACAAGGTCCATCCCAGGATGACCCTTTTTTGTCTTTAGTCTTTAGCAGCCATTCATCTTTATGTGCCCTGTGCTACTGTTCCCACCATGAACCCTGAGATGCAACTTCACAGATTATAAGACTTTCCGCCAAACCCTCCCTACATATGCACACCCGACTCTCCCCACACGTGGCCTCATACTCACCAAACTCATACACTGCATACTCAATATCTTTCCATGGGACAATTCCCACTCATCAAGCAAGGACTCCTCAAAAGGTAACCCCTCCCGAGGTTCAGCGGACCCCCTGCTGGCTTCCCCTTCTTCCATGACCATGGTTACAGATTCTTTCCTTGGTTACAAAACCTCATGCATTTATTGTCTTTAGAATGCGGAGCACATGTTTTGAAATAATTTGCTGGTCTGGCTCTCTTACTAGCCAGAGAGCTTCTTGAGAACAGGACTGATTGCATCTCTGTGGCCTTGTATAGTAGGCTCTCAATCAGTGATTATTAAATAAATGTTGAACTAAATCTACACAAGTTATGAGGAAGTGTGAGTGATAACTGACATTTAACACCTCCACAGAAGGCAAAATGTCCTCAATTTGTGCCTCTACAGGTTTCTTAGAATGGGGCTTAATTCTTGTCTTCACAAGTCTTTGGGCAGAGAGTTTCTGCTTTGGGCAGAGAGTTTCTGTGTAGACTGTAAAATTAGCCTTTGATGAGAGATGGAGAGAGAGAGAGAGAGAGAACTCTTTCTCTCTGCAATTCCAAAATCCCAGGGAAGGACCCAATTGATTCAATTCTGACACTGGAACGATCATCACCAATGATCACGTTATTCTAACGTGACTGCTCCCACGTCACTGGGAGGAAGTTGCAATTCTATTAAATGTGAGTGGGGGTGGAGTGCCGAGCTAAGAAAACAACAGATGTCTATGACAGTCTGCTAACATCAAGGGTTGAAAAACAATCTCTTACTGGGATTAGCAAACCCTTGTTTGTACAGTCATCCTTATCAATGTTTTGGACATTTTCATAAGGACCTCTTAATGGCCAAAAGGTCACCAGAACTCAGAGAAATGCCTTTTTAATAGATGCATTACAGGCCTCAATGGTTGAGATATTTAGGGGCACAAAAGCCTTCTCTAGAGTTTTCAAATTACCCCATGCAAGCAGCTGTGAATGTCCTTCACTGAGAAAGCCAAAGAGCTCTCTTTATTGACACCAATACTTCTGTCACCGGTGGAAGGTTTGGGGCAGTTAGGTTCTAAAGGTAAAAATCTGTCAGCACCACCATATGCAAAGCAAATGGAATCTAGAAGTGCTGTCCATATGGGGCTCAAGCCATCGCCCTGTGGCACCAGACACTATATTTGAGAACAGGTCATTTCATGTCTTCGAGCCCCTCTTTCCTCAGCTGTAAACCAGGAATAAATATCAAAGCTGAGTTGCTGGAGAACCAAGTAAAACCAAGTATGGAAAGCATTCTTTCATGAATATTACTTACTTGTGCTATTTTAGGAAGAAAATGGAAAATAATTAAAGTACTCATTTAGAGGGGAATAGTATAGTAGCTCTATGTAAGCTCTATGTAACTACTCATATTTTGGTATTAAATGTTTTGCAGTAATCAAAATGAAAACAATAACAAAATGGGAAATTACTGGCACATTGAATGAAGAATATCAGTGTTATAGTTTTCTACTATGATATTGTAAACAATATGTATACTTATGAAAAGAGAACTAGAAAGGGTGTCAAATAAACACAATTTGGTTTTTGGCGGGGAGACAGAGTTGGGTGAAATTTTTTTCCTTCTAGCTTTATTTCTGTTAGGATTGTCTGTGTTTGAAATTGTATTTTTAAAAGTTCCTCCTTGAAATGACAGAAAGCAAGTAAGTTCTGTCCCTCCTTTCTCATAGGCGTCCTTCTCTGAGAGACAGGCAGCACGGGATCCTTGGCCTTTTGCCTGCGTCCTGTAGAATCCTGTTAAATCTTCATGGAGTCCTGGGTCCAGTGAAGAGAACTGAAGGTAGAGTTGCCCAAGTGTTGAAATGATTAAGACATACAGCATCTTTGATAGAGGTGGAAGCGTGGAGGCAGGGCACACGTAGGCACGTTGGCACAGTTTGCCATTTTTTCCCTGCCCACCATCTTTTTGTCCTTCTCCAGCTATCTGTGCCCATTCTTTCTCTGGGAGACCTCCTCTTCTGTATATCAGTCAATGTGTCATAGGTGGAGATACACTGGAGTCAATTAGCACATCTGTCAAGAACCATAAAGGCTCCGAGATTTTATCCTACTCGCAAGAAAGCAAGCAAGTTAGCCTGCTACCATTTCATGGATGCTTATGGAGAACATAAGACTCTCTCTCTCTCTCTGTCTCTCTCTCTCACACACACACACACACACACACACACACACACACACACAATCTATTACTCAGAGCAAAAACAGTAGCTAAAGTGTCAGCATATTGGTTTTGGTCTCCCAAGCTCCAATTCCACAATTTCACAGGGTGGCAAAGAGAGAGAGAGGACATCTGCTCATGTTGTGGGTTGTGTTACAGCAGAGAAACTCAGAGCCCAGAGCCCAGTACATGTTGAGCCAGCAGAGAACACTGTTGCCAGCAACAAGTCAGTCTTTCCTCCCCACTCCCCCATGCAAACAATAGTCAAACTATAGATCCTTGACCTACTCGGTTGCCCATGTGACTAACTCCAGAACTGCTCAGGAGAAGGACAGACCTTGTGGTCGGGCACACCCAGCAGGTACCTAACAGATGCTCAGGGCCATGTGTCCCCCAACGGTATCAAATTTGCTTGGCAACATACAGATGTGCGTGTGAGCCACCAGACCTACCAAGACAAAATAAAACCTTTGAAGCTTTTACTCCAGATGACAGGCAATTTACTTCCCATCCCACTTCCACCTCAGATAAGAATTTAGAAGAGCCATCTTGTGACCAATAGAGAAAACCAATGAGAAAATAGAGAAAAGTCCATGTGAGAGTAGAGTATCCTCAGAGAAAGCAAGATTGAGAAATGGAGAGATCAGGAAAACTAATCCTGATGTCATTATTTGAACCAGTGTATAAGGCCAGGCTTAAAACCAAGCCGTGTACCTACAGAATGGAATCTAGAAGTGCTGTCCATATGGGGCTCATTTATGGAAGGCAACATGGGTACGTGGGTGCTAATGGAGTCCTAGACACAGATATCAGTGTAAACCTGTGTTAGGGTTCCCCAAGGAAACAGAACCAATAGCATAGCTAGATGATAGCTGGATAGCTAGATGGAAAGAAAAAGAGGGGTGGAGAGAGAGAGAGAGAGAGAGAGAGAGAGAGAGAGAGAGAGAGAGAGAGAGAGAGATTTGATTATATGGGATAATGGAGGTGGACAAGTCCCAAGATTTGCAATTGACAAGATGGAGATACGGCAGAGCTGATAATATAGTTCTAGTCCAAGTATGAAGGCCTGCGGGCCGGGAAAACCATGTCCCAGTTCAAGACCACCAGGCAGGAGGGATTTTCTCATACTTACAGGAGGGTCAGCATTTTTGTCCTTTTCATGTCTTCAACTGATTAGATGAGACCCACCTACATCATGGAGAACCATTGGCTTTATTCAGTCTCCCAATTCAAATATTCATCTCCTCCAGAAACACATGTACAGGCACACTCAGAATAACGTTTGGCCAAATGTCCAGACACCTTGTGGCCCAGTCAAGTTGACACATAAAATTTAACCATTGCAACACTTGTACTATTAAATTTCATTTGTGAACTATAATGAATGTCCTTTTTTTCTTTGGTGAATGTTTAAAGTCCCTCCCTGATTCAATTTAACAATTTTTATTCTTCCAGACTCTTAGGAAAAAATGGAGCTCTTTGATGAATCATTTGTTGATTCATTTCATCCAAGGTTTTGTTAGAGGTTTTAAGAGCTTAAAACTGTTTTCATAGTCGCGTTGTTCCTTAGGCTAAATCGAATCTGCTGGGTAAAACCTTACCCTCTATTATAAGTGTTATTCCCCCATACTCATCTCTCCTCTTCCTGAAATAAAAATGGTTGGGGGGAGAAGGCAGGGGTAGATACTTTTTCAGGATAAAAATCTCTTTGGCTTTCTCATGCTATTTTAAGTTCATGATCCTGTCCATTTGATATTCATTTTACATGCCTGGCTTTCATCACAATGATTACCTATTTAATTACATTTTAGCTGAAACAGCCCGATAGCCTTTCAGTGAGATTGTGGAAAACCTGAGCCTCGCTTCCAGGCATTTCTGAATCCTTCTATTTCTCTGTGTTATCTTCACAGGCAGCTTTAATACAGAGACTAAAATGTCGATAATTAACCTTCTAATGGTGCCAGGTACATTAAAAAAATGGCTTGATTTTATTTCTGTTCCACTCTAAGTCTTCATCCATGGCTCATCCAAGTATTTCCCCCACCTTAGGCACTTCTTCTCATGGAGGTCCACAGTTCCTCTGTCAGGGGATCAGTCAGCCAAGAAGGAAGGCATGTGAATGAAACCAAATTCATAATGGAAGGGGATGTCTTTTCATTTTTGTCTGGTGCTCTCTATCTCGACTATAGCATGGAAACTTCTCGCCTCTTCAGGTGCTGAGGAATTCACCCCTCGCCCCTCAGCCCTCTTGGAGAACTGGGGGGAAGCTTTTCCTCTCACTGGCTTCTCACCACAGTGGAGAGACCAATAGGAATGGTGGGATAAGGGCTTAGCCTCCTTTATCTGCCAGCACGCAGAGAAAGTCTTCCCACCTCTTCCTTTCCCTCAGCAGCTCAACAGAGGCCTTTCCCACCCTGCAAGGGAAGCCTTGAGTCCTCTGCTTTTTGACTTGTGACTGCTGAATTTGTCAGGGAGAATAGGAAGCTCAAGGTCAACCTTTGGGTCAAGTTACATTTTTTTTTTAAAGATTTTATTTATTTATTTGACACAGAGAGAGAGAGATCACAAGCAGGCAGAGAGGCAGGCAGAGGCAAAGGGAGAAGCAGGCTCCCTGCCGAGCAAGGAGCCCGATGTGGAACTCGATTCCAGGATCCTGGGATCATGACCTGAGCTGAAGGCAGCTGATTAACCAACTGAGCCACCCAGGCGTTCCCCAAGTCACATTCTTTATGCCGCCAGCTGTACTTGAATATATCTGCTGTCATCTCACTGCTAAGTCTGTCTTCTTGAGTCTTTTAAAATTTGTTCAGAATCTGGAGGAGATACAAGGTAATAGGTTTGATCATCTCCCATCAAACCCCAGACCTACAGCAAAGACTTGAGAGAAATGGCAGGGAGTTAAGTGGGTTACTGTAACAACATGATACAAGGTCCCAAGAAAATATGTGCTTGGAAGACCAAAGCTATCTTAAGTTTGGGGATGTGTTTCTCTTGCATTCTTTTCCATATCCCATTAAACATGTAAGGTAGTTTTAGTGGACACCATAAATGCAGCATATTAGTCACAAGATAGACTTCTTTTTTTTTTTTAAGATTTTATTTATTTGCCAGAGAGAGCGAGCAAGCACAAGCAGGGGGAGCGGCAGAGGGAGAGGGAGAAGCAGACACCCGCTAAACAGGGAACCTGATGTGGGATTCGATCCCAGGACCCTAGGGTCATGACCTAAGCCAAAGGCAGTTGCCTAACTGACTGAGCCACCCAGGCATCCCTATAAGCTAGATTTCTGAGTTCCCCTTTAAGTTCAGTTTCTGAGATGCAACTGTAAATGACCGAACAAAAGCCATAGTTCCTGTTTACAAAGTAAGTGACTTCCATTTGTCATTACTATCAAGCTTATGAATATGATGTCCTCATTAAAAAAAGCAAAAATAATTTATCAAGAGATATAAAAGAAGACCTGAATAAATGGAGAAGTAGAATGTTCCTGGAAAGGAATACTAAATTTTATAAACATATTAATTAGTCCCAAATTAACATACTGTTTTCATGCAATTCAAGTCAAAATCTCAATGATTTTATGTCCCCCCTTGATTCTTTATTATGAAAACTTTTTAAACAAACATAAAAGTTGGAAAAGCTAGTAGAAAGAACACCAACATACCCACCACTAAGATTTGATAATTGTTAGTATTTATCTATTCCTGCATGTTTGTGTGTATAATTACACACGTATACAAACCTATATGCACACACTATATACCACACATACCATATATACACAATTATTTATACTGTATTTTATTGTTGCCAAATCATATAAAACCAAGTTGCAGACATCATCATACTTCACCCTAAATACTTTGATATCCATGTCCTCAAAATATATTTTCCAATATAATCACAATAACATGATCAGGTCTAAGAAAATTAACAATGATTTCCTAGTATCTATTTCATTTTTAAATGTCTTAATTGTCCTGAGAATATGTCATTTATTGCTGCTTTACTCCCTTCAAATCAGAATCGAATTATAGGTCGCAAGTTACATTTGGTTATTATGTCTCTCTATTCTCTTTTATTGTAGAAAACAGTCCCTCCAATTTATTTTTCACATCTTTGGTTTCCAGAAAATACTTTTGTTATTTTGAAAATAATTTTGAGATATTTTGAAAATCATTTGGATCTTTTGAAAACACCAGGCCAATCCTTTTGGCCTGGATGTGTCTGATTATCTTTTCATGGTGCATTTTAACTTGCTCTTCTAGTCTTTTTATCTTCCAAACAGGCTTGGTTAGGTTCAGAGTAAACATTTTTTTAAAAAAGATTTATTTATTTGCAAGAAAGAAAGAGAGGGAGAGCACTGGGAAGAGCAGAGGGAGAGGGAGAGAACTCTTGGCTGAGCTCAGAGCCCGATGGGGCTTGATCCCATGATCCTGAGATCATGACCTGAGCCTAAATCAAGATTCGTCCCCTTAACAGACTGAGCCACCCAGACACCCCCAGAGTAAACATTTTTAACAAGAGCACTTCCCTCAGTCTTGTGATGTGTTCCAAATTGTATCACATGAGGAGGCATACAGTTCAGGCTCTTCTATAATTTAGCAGATCGATAAATGGTGACTACCAGCTCTTTCTGTGGTAAAAATGTGGGGAGTTTTTCCCCTTTACAATCAACAAATACCCCGGAGAGAGGGGAAACAAAATGATTTTCAAGTGTATTTGGTAGAATTAATAAAGATATCAAGAAAATTTAGTAAAGGAAGAGTAATTTAGAGTGACTATCAGGTATTAAAATATATTTTAAACATGGTGATAGTGGAGTCAAGATTAGCCCCCTAATGGGTTAAGTAGCCTAAGGCTGGCCCATCCTGTGGCTGTGGTGAGACGCTCCCCACCATGGGCTGGCACTCACCATTAACTTAGGTAACTGAAGAACCTGCCAGAGGGGCTCTTAGCTGATACCCAAGCCCCCTCGGTCACCTTTGCTAAGTCACATGAACACACACACCCCAAACTGGCATGGATTCTCCTAAAGAGAACTATGAATATATCAGAGACAGTGCATTTGTTGACTCTATTCCATTGTTTAGGATCATATTAGAACAAAGTCCTTTTCAAAAAAAAAAAAAGAACAAAATCTTTTTCAACAGAAGCCTATTAACTGACCTATTAGAAAAGGACAGACAATGTTTGCAGTTGAGAAAAACAAAACAAAACAAATTCAAATAAACAAATAATGGGTCAGAATGTCTTAGGGTTTTTCTCTAGTCTCCTGGAAGGCAGGCCCCTCCTCAGGAGCATGTGTCCACACCAGCTCTGAAACTAGGGAACGAGATACCCGGGTGGTGGCCTGAGCAAAGGCCAGGAGAGCATGAAGGACAGAATACAGAGCAGTCCCAGGCAGACAGGGAGAGTGGATGAGAGCTGGACCAGAAGCCAGGGCAGGGCCCTTACACAGCAGAGGGGCCCTGGGAAGAATGCAGCTGTGTGACGGCTTTCTCTTTCTGAGTCTGCCTCTCTGTGCGTCTTTCCCCATAGGTGGAACTAGTTGGAAAAAACAAAACGAACTTATCACCTATACCCCTCCCACCCCAGCTCTGAAACCACCATGAGCCTTGGAAAAAGATAGATGGTGTTCCTAAAAAGGACTTTGTTCAGCTGTGCTCCTGATGGGTTTCTGGCAACAGGCTGGAGAGCAGGGGAAAAGGAAGATAAACCACCCTGTTTGACGGTCACACAAATGATACGCAGGTGTGAAGTGACAATATCACTGTTGATGGTGGTGGTTCTCTGGGACCCATAAGGACAGGCCACAGAATCACTTGGAGCCTTAAACCAGCCTCTCTGGGTGAGCTACCCTGTGAGGATTCTCAGCTGGGTTCCTCCTCCTCTGGTGCTAGAGCTGCTCTCCTAGGATGAAGAGTTGATTCACCTGGATTTGACCTATCCGGTGGATGAATTTCTAGTCAAACCAAAGAGTGTCCTCTCCCTACTCTTTAGGGAATTAGGAAAGAACAGAGCACTTTGAGGACTCTAACGCTGGCATTATAGTAATGCCCCATTGTCCGGCTGACGGCATTGTCCTGTGCTCACTTCCCCTTCCTCCCTCCGATGTCAGCACAGACCAGGCAGAAGGGTTAGTTCAGGCAGTTTACAGACTCAAAACCATATGCCAAATAAGCTGTTCTTAAGGAAAAAGCATGGTCCACACCTCTTAGATAGGATAATCTAGTTCAGATAATCAAATTCCTCTGACAGTGGTTCATCTCTCGCTTTTCATGTTTTTCTTGGAAGTCCCAAGCTCTGATTGGTCTCTTATTATTTCCTGGTGAGGGCAGCTTGAGGGTTCTACCTGAGAACAGGCATCCAAATTGGATATGGTGCTCTACACTTACATCAATTGATCGACAGGATTTTCATTTCCAGTAATTGCACGATAACTCTTGAATGCTATGGTAAGGCTAAAGCAATTACAGAATATGATTATATCAGCTGACTACCTTGCTTTTCACCATCCTGCAGTTCAATTTTTGCGGCATGCATTTTGAGCCCAGGCTACAAGCAAGTACAAAAAGCTTCCGACTCTGTGTATAGTGTTTTTCCACAGTTAAAAAAAATCGTGTTAAGGCACATACATTCTTTCCATAGCGATAGGTTAATGATATCTTGATATTTTTGAAAAAAAGATTGTGCTCAAAGCATAACATTTAAATGATAAAATTACTTATGTTAATAATAGTAGCTAACAGTCTTCAGGGCTTCCTACTCCTTAGGTACCAGAATGGTATAAAGCATTTCATAGACAGTATGGCGTGGGCACTGACCAGTCAGAACTATCACTGGTCTCACACCGGCAGTAGGATACCTGAGGCCCTATTGTCCTGCTGGGCACTAACCCTTTAGTTGTTGAGTCACAAGGAAGTGTGATGAATCTAAGGGGAGGAGCCTGGCAGGTGATGTGTTGTTTTTTTGTTAGGGAGGTGGTGGGGAATATGTTGAGGGCAGTCCATATGGAAGTGTTGCATATCTGAACAACAGGTACATACAGGTCGGTCCACCTGCTGAATATCATTCGAAGCTGCCAGGCCCTGTGCTAGAGCTCCTATTCCCAACACCACCCCGCAGGGAAGATCCTGCATTTACATTCATTTTGCAGAGAAGGAAATGCAAGCTTACAGAATGTAAAGATCTTGCCCAAGATCACACAGGCAGTACAAGGAAGTAACAAGGATTTGGGGGGGGGGCAGTTTTAGGTTTATAGAAAAACTGAGTAGAGAGCTGGGGAGTTCCCATATCTCCCCTCACCTGTACACCTGTTTCCCCTATTATTAACATCTTGCATTAGTGTATTCATTTTATTTCATAAGTTGATGTTGATACATTATTATTATTAACGAACAAAAGGCCATAGTTTGCATTAGAGTTCACTCTTTGCGTTGTGCGTTCTGTGACTTTTGACAAATGTATAATGGCATGTGTCCAACATTACTGTAACACACGGGACAGTTTCACTGCTCTGAAAATCCTCTGTGCTCCTCTTTGTCACCCCTCTCTCCTCCCCCCTCACCTCCTGGCAACCAATGATCTTTTTACTGACCTCATAGTTTCACCTTTTCCAGAATGTCATATAGCTGGAACTGTACTCTCCACAGCATTTACGGATTGGCTTGTTTTGCTTACCAATATGCACTTAAGTTTTCTTCATGTCTTTCTTTAGCTTGATAGCTTATTTCTTGTAATCACTGAATAGTATTCCATAGTCTGGACATACCACTGTTTAGCTATTCACCTTCTGAAGGACATCTTAGTTGTTTGCAAGTTTCAGGAACTTTGAACAAAGCAGCTATAAACATTCATGTGCAGGTTTTTTGTGGACATAAATTTTCAACTTATTTCTGTAAATACTAAGTAGTACAATTACTGTGTCCTATGGTAAGAGTATGTTTAGTTTTATAAAACTGCCAAATTGCCCTCCAAGGTGGCTATACCATTTTGCATTCACACAGCAATGAATAAGAAAAAATGAATTTTTGAATCGCTGTGTTGTATACTTGAAACTAATGTAACACTGTATATCAACTCTACTCAGATAAAAGACTTAAAAAGAGAAATAACTGATTTTTATATAGGCTTTTATAATTTACAAAGCACTTTTACTCATATTAACTGTGTCTGGATCCCAGACAGACAGATTTCTTCAAAAGTAAAGCCCATCAGTATGTTCTAACAAACTGATGGATTTCTCTATGTCAGTGGTACTATCGAAGAAAGGCTACTGCTTATTCAGAATCTACGGTGAACTGCAATAGTTTCTTTACACGTTTATCTTATTTAACCTGCATAACAATCTTCAAAGGTAGGTAGCATGATTTCTATTTTACTGAAAAGGAAACTGAGACCCAGAAGTCAAATATATTGTTCAAGATAACAAAGGAAAAGGGCGCCTGGGTGGCTCAGTGGGTTAAAGCCTCTGCCTTCAGCTCAGGTCATGATCTCAGGGTCCTGGGATCGAGCCCCACATCCGGCTCCCTGCTCGGCAAGGAGCCTGCTTCCCAACCTACTTGTGATCTCTCTCTCTCTCTGTCAAATAAATAAAATCTTTAAAAAAAAAAAAGATAACAAAGGAATTCAAACCCAGGGTCACCTATCGCTGTACCCTGGGTTCATTATATTCTACCTCATTACACTTCCTCAATGCAAATTGCCAGGAAAAATTGTGAAAGACTTTAAAGCAGGGGGTGGGGGTAAAGATCCCCAAGTGTCCTGTGTAGTGCGCCCTTCTCAGTTATCTTCCCTTTCACAGTCTCAGAGCTATTTTACTGCTCTGCAAATTACAGAAAACTGATAATAATGCAAATGATTCTTGTCCGCAGAGTGGTAAATTACTTGCCTTTGGTGGAGTGCAATTGATAATTATCCCGTGGATAGACTACTCTTTGTATCTACTTGTAAATTCCTTTCAGCATTCCCTCTCTGCCCATAATGTGTGTATTCATTTGAATTCTCCTTTGAACCAGCTGAAATATCTTATGAGTTCAATGATTGATGAAGGAGTTAAATAAATTCTTTGACATGTGTTTATTTTATATTGGTATGACAATCATGATTTTACCCTTAAAGATTATCCTTTTTTTTTTTTTGAGGGGGGAGTGGTGGGAGGGGGAGAGGGAAAGGGAGAGAATGAATCTTAAGCATGCTCCAGCTTCACACAAGGCCAACACGGGGCTCAATCTCAGGACCCTGAGATCACAACCAACTAAGCCACTCAAGTACCCCAGGATTATCTTTCAACAGAATGTATTTTGTGTATGTGCATCAGTAGAATCAAAAACAATGCCAGTATTATTTCTTTCCCATGGTTTCTGTTTCATAACTCAGGGACCTACAGCATCAGCATACTAAGTGCTGTGAAAGTTTGGATCACTCTGGACGGTCCCTAAATCTCACCTTTTGAGATGGATGGTTGAGAGCGTCCTTCTGTCAATTCTTTCTCCAATGCTACCACTATGTTATTTCTCATTCCCCACAAGACGTTTTTCTCTTTTTTTGCAAAATTAAGATTCTCTGCTTACTGATACTTTAGAAGCAGGGTGTTAAGAGAAGGAGAATATACAATTGGAGCCTAATTAAGAATTTTACAATTGAATTTGCCTTGCCTGCCCTACTTTACACACCTAATTGTATGAGTTATTATGTATTTTGTGGATTTTTCAGGATACTAGTTTCTTCTGCCTGGGGCTCTTCATTAGCCATTTATGGTTTTTTTTCTCCTCTGAAGAAGCAGGGGGTACTTAGATACATCTTCCTCTGGGTGAGAAGTAATGTCAAAGTACCTTTGGTAGAACAGAAAGTTGAAATCACTGATTAAACTGTAATTTTGAGAGGCGTGAGATTTCAGAGAAAAAAGATCTTTGACATAAACCACCCAAACCCTTCATGTAACGCAAGTGGAAACTGAATTCCAGAAAAATTAAATGACTTGGCCCCAGTAACACAGCTGACTGATGACCTTGCTAGACATAGGACTGCACCCTCATTTCCAGTTCAATTCTCTTTCCATGACACACAGCATTTCAATGACCTTGCCCTTCAAGAACTCCAATTAGCACAATAGTTGAGAAATAACTATAGCGTGCATTATTTTCCTGAATTTCTCCCATCTTATGAAATCACGTAATTTATAAAAGCTTATTGTTTTACCAATTTGAAGGAAAAATCAAGGGCAAGGTCAATGGTAACGAATTTGCCCTTAAATTACAACTTGCAAAAATAAATTTTAAGCTAATATGAGATTTTCACTGTTGTTCTCACTGACTGGACTAGGTCATGTGACGGCCACACACTCCACCTCCCTCCATTTATGAAAGCCCTCCAGGTTTTTCTCTTAGCTTGCTGAAGTTAGGCAAGGCTGGCTAATTGATGCTGAAACATATTTGCCTACTTAATTCAATAGTTAATGACTAAGAAAACAGTCCCTATTAAAAGCCCTGCATTTAATATCCCTCATTTGCATTCAAATTATTTTTTAAGTTGAAAGGAAGTTTGAGGGGGAAAAATGGAGAAAAACCTGGCCTCGTTTTTAGAAAACTTTAAGTCTAGAGAATCCCTTGGACTTTCAGGCATGATAAAGAAAAACAGGTACTGCCTAATGCAGCCATCTGGATTTAAATGGTCCCAGTTAGGGGAAGAGGCATGTATAATTAGAAACAGTCTGTGCAGAATAGTGTAACTTAATCAGTAGCAAGGATCTGAAAGATGTGTGCTTCTCTCACATTTGATCGGGAAGTTACTGTCCCCTCTCTGGGGTCTGGACTTTTAGATGGCCCCTTTCCCACTCCCGGGTTTGCGCACAGAATTGCCAACCACACGGAGTAATCTCTATGCTTCCCAGTTTCCCATTGAACGGGGTGTGAAGACAGTGAGTACCTGCTTCTGTTAAGAGACATCTCCCAGGGCGCCTGGGTGGCTCAGTGCGTTAAAGCCTCTGCCTTCAGTTCAGGTCATGATCCTAGGATCTTGGGATCGAGCCCCATATTGGGCTCTCTGCTCAGTGGAGAGCCTGTTTCCTCCTCTCTCTCTCTGCCTGCCTCTCTGCCTACTTGTGATCTGATCTCTC